>CM051234.1:282298881-282586520 GCA_027917425.1 Gastrophryne carolinensis | reverse complement strand
TTTTGCATGTCCTCTGCAACCACCCAAGCCCCAGTGCCAGGACAGGGTGGCTTTCTACACATGGGTAGCAGCAACATTGGAGGCTGTGGAAAGTTATGGATGGGAGCATGGCTAGATGCTGTAAGAATGTTTCCTATCATTAAACAGCCAGTAGCTTGCCTCATGTATGTCTCAATATTGTTCATTATATAATTACTGCATATAAAGTACTCTCCCTTGGCTAAAAATATTCCAAGATGCTGAAATAAATGTAGTGCAACCTCTGTATGGTGTGTGTGGTAGTTCTGAACGTTAAAAGGACAGAGAACAGTATAAAGAATAGTTGTATGCTCTAAAGAATAATTACAGACACACACAAAAAACGTGTTGTAGTGATGACACCAATACAAACAAGTAATGGGTTAAGATATAAAAAAAAATTAAACTGGATACTCTTGTTACTGTAGGAAAATGCAGGGAACTACTATAAGAATTATTTGTGAGGAGGCCAATAAACTGAAATAAGACAACACTATATAT
The DNA here is from genome assembly GCA_027917425.1 of Gastrophryne carolinensis. NCBI lineage: Eukaryota > Metazoa > Chordata > Amphibia > Anura > Microhylidae > Gastrophryne > Gastrophryne carolinensis. The sequence goes on along the minus strand of CM051234.1, from coordinate 282,586,001 downwards.
TCTGCAAATATAGGCAATCTGACAAACTGATTATGTGCTGCATGATAACATGCGTTGCAGAAGTTTAATTACCTGGTGAAATAGGACTAATGACCATTTTGGTTGTGTGTAAACAACCTCATTATTATGGCCCGGTGACAAACTAGATGAGGGATCATCTAAATTACTGGGATAGAAAAAACACTATCAACATGGTGATCTAGGAGCGAATGTAAAAATAAAAAGGAAGTCAAAAAGGAACGGGAAAAAAAACTGGAATACAAGAGGCATCCTTACATTTCAAGCCAGATAAAAGACTTCATTTATACAGCATTACAAGTGTAATTTTCCAGCAGGCATAAACAGATTCCCCAACGTGGTTACTAGGTGGGAGGGAAAAGGTGTACCTAAGGCATCCCTTGGGCAATTTCTCAATTAGACAATAGAGCATTGGATCAGAATTTCACTTTTTCAGTAACTCGGAGGTCCTTGAAACATGGTTTAAAACACACACCGAGTTATACATTAGAATAGGAGGTCCCTATCTATTAACATAAAAGCCACATGCAACAGTGACAGATGGCCAACAGCAACGTTTGACTTTGTACCACAACCTGATCTGCTGCCATCTATACATTATACAAGCCTACTACAAAATAGTTACAAAACATGATAACTGTGTGTCTGCACACATTCTGAACATTTTATATGATCGTTTGTTTGCAGACAACCCATATGTACCATCCAGTTGGTACTTTCCCTCACATCCCCTATGCAGTGTGCGTGCTCCAGCCCCAGCCATTCAAAACAATGAAAGCCGCCTACCAAATGACGTAGTCACAGCAGGCGGCTCTCTTCAGAAGAGACCCCGCGCATGCACTGTTGCAGTGTGGAAAATACAATTCTGTGAAATACTCACCTGTAGAATTGGTATTATAAGTATACAGTACGTCCTGCTCCAGATAGATTACTTACACTTGGGTTATCCTCCGCCAGATGGCGCTGCACTGCAGAGACATGTAAAACAGGCTCCTCCCGGGCCCCTCAAATACCCAAGGACCTCCCACAAATCCCCAGCATTGAAAAGCAGTCAAAAGAAGCCGGAAGAATTTAAACAACCAAATACTGGTAACTATAACAATGATAATCACCATACAGGGGATCCAGAATAATGCAAAAAACCAGGGTGGGGTGGAGCAGGACGTACTGTATACTTCTAATACCTAATAATTCTACAGGTGAGTATTTCACAGAATTGTATTATTCTTAGTATACAGTACGTCCTGCTCCAGATAGATTACTTACACTTGGGACATCCAATAGCAATGTCCATAAAGTAGGGTGGGATCCCCAATAAAAAAGTAACAGCAGACAGTTTAAACCACTGCCGCCTGCAAAACCTCGCGGCCAAAAACAGCATCAGCTGAGGCCCTAACATCAACCTTGTAAAACTTTGAAAAGATATGAACAGAAGACCAAGTAGCGGTCTTGCAAACTTGTTCAACAGAAGCCTGGTGCTGGAAGGCCCAAGGGGCACCAATAGCACGAGTAGAAAGAGCAATAAGGCGAAGGGAGGATTCTGCCCCTTAGAGTAGGCCTGAATCACAGCCTGACGAACCCACTTGCTGATAGTAGACTTGGCAGGAGCCAAACCCTTCCTAGGACCAGAAGGGACCACAAAAAGAGCATCAGTGTTCCTGAAAGGTGCAGTAACCACCAGATAGTACTTCACACACCTAATCCCATCCAAAGAGTGCAAAACTCTCTCCTTAGCATTGCTAGGGTTAGGGCACAAAGAAGGAAGAACAATATCCTGATTCAAATGAAAGGCAGACACTACCTTTAGGCAGAAAACCAGGTTTGAAACGAAACACCACCTTGTCCTGGTGCCTCTCAAAGTATGGGGGGCTGAATGGACAGCACCGCCAACTCAGACACACGCCTGACAGAAGTGATAGCTACCAGAAACACGACCTGGAGTGTAAGAATGGCAAAGGCAGCAACCTGCACAGGTTCAAAGGGAGCACCCTGCAAGGCAGGCAAGACCAACTCCAAATCCCAAAACAGGGACCATAGTTTGTCGTGGGGAACGCACATGAGTAACCCCCTAAAAGCAGGCTTTAATCAAGGAATGCTGAACAAAAGATTCCTGAAAGAAGACAGACAGGGTAGATCCTTCAAGGTACTGAGTTAGAGACCCGACTCCAACCCATGCAGTAAAAATTCCAGAACCCTGGGAACTGAGAACACCCAACAGGGAAGAGACCAAAGACTCACACCAGTCAATGTAGGTAAGCCACACCTTAACAGATGGAAGAAGAAGTCATCTTCCTAGCCTTCACCATGGACTCAACCAAACCCTTTCTCCATCAAGATGGAGGTTTCAGCAGCCAGACCGTCAAAACCAGAGTTTGTAATTGGGATGGCGTAAGGGGCCCTAAGTGAGCAGATCTGGCACTCCAGGCAGAAAGCACTGATCTACTGCCATCTGCACCACGTCTGCGAACCACACTATTCTTGGCCACCTGGGGGCCACCAGAATCACTGGCACCCCTTCCAGAGTAATCTTGCGCAGAACCCTACCTAGCAGGGGGAATGGAGAAAAGACATACAGAAACTGAATGTCCTGCCATGACATTACTAAGGAAACCGTGGTCACGGCCAGAAGATCCTGGGACAGGGAGACAAGGCCTAGAGCTTGTGACGGAAAGCAAACAGATCCACATCCGGTTGGCCCCAACGGTGATACAGAGATTGGAACGCCATGTTGCAGAGGGTCCCCCGCCCCGGAATGTATACCGCTGAAATGCAGGGAACATTGGCCTCCAGCCAGATAAGGATCAGAGACACATCCTGGAGGGCCCTCTTGCTCCGGGTCCCTCCCTGATGATTGATGTAGGCAACTGCCATCAGAGTGACCATGCACCCCTGAACAGGCAGGCCCTGAAGATGAGTAGTCAAGCGAGCCAGAACTAACCTGATCGCTCACAGCTTCAAGATATTGATAGGTGAATGGGCCTCCTAAGGGCCCCACCTCCCCTGGAACCGCAGTGACTTCCAGAACCCCCCCCAACCTGATAGACTGGCATCCGTGGTGACCGTCTCCCAGGAAAGGGCAAGAAAGGTTCCGCCCCCAATAGGTTCCTTGAGTCCATCCACTACAAGAGGGACCTCCTCACCGGGGGGGGGGGGGGGGGGTAGCACACAGACCCTGTCCAGGGATGCTGGGTCCTTGTCCCATACAGACAATAGAAGTTGCAGAAGCCCCAAGTGGGACTGAGCATAAGGGACCACTTTCAATCACGCCACCATCAGGCCCACCAGCCGCATCCCCTGCCTGGTGGAGGGACAGGGACAGCTAGGAGGGACTGAGCTTGTGCAAGCATATTGCCCACCCTCTGCTGAGGAAGGAATATCCTTGCCTGAACTGTGTCCAGATTCATCCCTAGGAATGAAGTTACCAAGGAAGGGGACAGTGAGGACTTGTGGTGGTTGCTCACTCATCCAAATGATTCCAGAATGGACACCACTAGCTGAGTATCCAACTCTGCCTGATGTAGAGACTGGGAAGTGATGAGGACGCCCAGGTAGGGCAGCACGCGGACGCCCCTTGGCCTCAGAGACATCACCCCCGTCAGCACCTTGGTGAGCACTCTGGGAGCTGAAAAGAGGCCAGAAGGCAAGGCCACAAATTGGCAGTTTTGATCTTCCAACGCGAATCTGAGGAACCTTGGTGTCCTGAAAACACAGGGATGTGAAAGTAAGCATCATTGATATCCACAGACAGCCCGAAGCCCCCTGGGGCGCAAGGAGCAGATGGCAGAGCGCAGAGTTTCCATGTGGAAAGCGCCTGTACTTGACAATCTGTAAATCCAGAATGGGCCTGATTGACCCATCTTTTTGGGGAACTGTGAAAAGATTGGTGTAGAGTCCCTTGCCACTGTCTGTTAAGGGAAATCTGTAAATGACACCCAGGCCCAGCAGGCCTTGCATGGCCTGCGCCAACACCTGAGCAGAGGCAGGGACCAGGAGTACCTGGGACCTGATAATCTTAGGGGAGGCCGCACAGCAAACACCATCTTGTAGCCGGAGGACACTACCTCCTGAATCCACCGGTCTGAGACGTGATGCGTCCAGACTTGAGCAAGGTGCCGCAGCCGCCCCCTCACTCTGACGGGCGAGGGCGCCCCATCATGCTTGAGGGGACTTGGGAGAGGATTTGGACTTAGCCCCCCCGGAGGAGCCAGGGTGTTGTCTCCTGCTCCTGGGACAGGAATCTGCGCGAGACCCCGCGAAGGACACCCCTGGTTCCTGTTTAACACCATGGTAGGGGGTAGAAGGGAGGCCCTGGCCCCGAAGGGGCCGAGACAGCCGTCTGCGCTGGGGTAACTTACCTCTCTTACAAAACAGGTCTAGACGGGCCCCAAACAGACGTAGCCCCTTAAAGGGAAGCCAAGTAAGGGCCTTCTTCGCAGCATTGTCAGCACCCCACTGTCGCAGCCAGACCAAGCGACGTATAGCCACCACGAGGGCAGAAGTTCTTGCACACATTCTGATGGTGTCATCCAATGCTACTAGGACAAAATTTACAAAATCACCACAACTGGAGAGTGCATTAAACACCTCACAAGGGAGGTCATCAGGGGCACTATCAAGCATATTTCTGATGAGGGTTCTAGTGGCCACAGCAGTAATGGCAGAGGCACAGACCGGGCGCAGCGCCGTCCCCGCACATGCAAAGGCGTGGGAGGCCAGCAGGTCAATGCGCCGTCCTCAGCATCCCGCAGGGTAGGAGAATCAGGGGGATGCATGACAGGGGTGTTAGATAGCCCTATTATGGGGACATCCAACTCGGGGGGGGGGGGGGGGGGGGGGATGACCAACTCAGGTGGAAAAGGATACTTCCTATCCCAATACCTTGGAACCCCGGGAAGTTTACTGGGACACTCCCATTCCTTGAGCACAAGGGAATGGAAATGTGCCTGCTCTAGAAATTCCAAACGTGATGATGCGGTATGGAAATGCTCCCCTCTTTGCCTGGGAGCCTCACCAGGGAGAGAGATAGACAGAACCTCAAAGATCTGGGTAAATAATCTGTCAGTGTCATCCAGGGCCCAGGGGTCAGAGCCAGAATCGTCATGACCCCTTGGTCTCTCATCAGATGAGCCTGAGTCAGAAAAGAGCTCTCCATCAGAAGGGGTATAGCCACACAGATTCATAAACTCCTGAGATCCCATAGGGAAAACCGTATCATAAGGAGTCAGGTGCCGCTTCTTACCAGGGCCCTTGCGCGCTAAGGACCTCGCAATAATCTGTTCAGCAGTAGGTAGTCTAGAAGACACATCAGGCAGAGAATCCCCACTTGTATGCAACTCAGCAGGAGTGAGATTTAAGCTTGGGGGAGTAGGTGAAGTTAAACGAGGTGCAGCCACTGGCAGGCCAGATTGCAAAGCCAGCGCTTGCTCAGCACAGGGTACGCAGACCCATGCCTCGTCAGCGTCAGGATGAGGTTGTCCACACGCCATACACAGCAGGTCTTGTCCCAAAGGGACCCCGGTCACATTATGCTGAGATGCCTACATATGGTGATTATTAGGCACAATATGCCAGTAGGGATTGACGCTATAAAGCAACCCTGTATGCCCCAATGAGCCGCTAGGGAAGTGGGAGTAATTTTACAAGGCCCGACTATCAATTACACCGGGCCGGGAGAAGCCAATGGATTCACCCGTCTGAAAGACACAAAGAGAAGAAAAGGGTGTCAGAACCGAAAACACACTACAATGAGTATAAACCCGCTGCGAGGGCACTTACAGACCATGGTAAGTAAGAACGTCACACACGCGTGACCAGACAACATGGCGCCGAGTACCTCGAAGGGCGGGCTAGAGCGAGTCGTGACGCGGGGCGCGCCAGGCCAGGCCCCGCCCCCTGAAGAGCGCGAAGTGCAACCGACAAGCAGCCAATGAGGACGCAGAAGCATCTGAGATAATGCCGCCGCCTGGTGCGGAACATCCAAATGAAGGAAAAGGCACGTGCGGCGGCATTTGCAAGTGTAAAAGACAAGTCAGCGCGGCGGTTGACACCACATATACTAGTCCAAAACAGACATTACAAAAAGCCATATGCACGTAATCACTATACACTGACATCCACACACCCCCCACCTTTCTTTCCCCCCCGAAGGCTACAGGGAGAATGAGGGAGGATGGTGGCCCTTTGTACAGGGCCCACCGCTACCGGGGCATGGGACAATAATGTGGGAGGGGCATCCCATAAAGGCTCACCATCAGCCTATACCGCCTACCCTTTGGTGGGGGACTGCGGTGGAGCAGCGCTCCATAAGCACATATGGTGCCGCCTACCTTTACCCGACCAGCGCAGCCCAGGCTGGGAGGCACATCACACGAAGGACGGGTGGGAATAGTCCAACAGGGCCGCAGGCTAATAGCCCCGCTCACCTGTGACAGTGATAATTTCATGTCTTCGCAGTAAGCACTGCAGAGAAATCTGGGGATTTGTGGGAGGTCCCCGGGTATTTGAGGGGCCGGCAGGAGCCTGTTTTGCATGTCTCTGCAGTGCACCGCCATCTGGCGGAGGATAACCCAAGTGTAAGTAATCTATCTGGAGCAGGACGTACTGTATACTAAGAATAGATGAGATTTTATGGGTGAACTGGTGGGCTTCATGCAGAGGAGCATTCCCAATTCGGGATGCACAAAACAAGACACAGGAACGTCAAATCGTTCCTCTTTCATATTATGGGATCTACAACATGTGCAGTTCTAGGCTTAAAAAAAAAAAAAAAAGGGCGGATTGCATTTAAAACAGTGGCTTTCCATAGATAAATATGTGGGGGCATTATTTGTTCCAACCAATATTTGAAAATTAAAGTGGACCAACAGCCAGGATTTTGACTATCCTGGGTTTTGGTCCACTTCGGTGGTGCCCCGCTGTGTGAAACCCCCCAGAAACCCCCAAAAACTCACCTCTCCCCGCTCCCACGTGAACGCCGCAGCCAATCCCCGCCAACGTCCAGGCGGGGATCAGGAACGTCCAAGCCGCTTCCGCCGCCGCCTCCCGCGCGTCACTCTCGGCGCGCACGCGCCCCCGCCGGCCATTCACAGAGGGCCGCCGCGGGCACGTCTGGAGGGGCGCGCGGGAGGCGGCGGCGGATCAGGTAAGATGTTTTTGGGGTTTCTGGGGGGTTTCACCCCGCAGGACATCCCGATCTCGGATGTCCCGCGGGGTGGGAGGTGATCGGCCCGGGAATCTTATAGATTTCCAGGCCGATCATCCCTGGGTGTTGGTCCTCTTTAATATATATTGAAAAGCCAACCTATACCTCAACAAGTACTATAGGAGGGCAGTTGAGTTTTCTTGTAAGCAGACAGGATGCCACATTACACAGCTCATTGTGGACTAGGGTCAAGCATGGCCAGAACAAGAATGGGGAAAATGCCTGCCATCAGGAGCATTGGGGTGCTCTATAGAAAGTTTGGTCTTTCAGATTAACACTAAACTAGGAAGACCGAGTCCCTGAAGCAACAACAACAATTTCCTACCTGGCAGAACAGAGCATCACATGACTGCCGAGCTTCAGGAGTGGGTACCACCGTATAGTCTGCAGTAATATCCAAGTAACATGAACTAAACCATTGTTCAAATGGTCCACATACCGATTAAATTCTTTCTAGCCCTCCTTTTCGGTCACCCAAGATCTCTGCAGTGCCACAACCCCCAATAGAACAATGCAGGGCTTCTGGCAAAAGTAGTCAGTGCTAGGGCAGACAAGCAAGTATATTAGGATATCTATAAGCCCCAGCTATTTAACCCTCAAATAACTTTTCATGAGAAAGTCTTCAGAAGGGGCAGTTTGCCAGAGATTTTGCCCATGCCGGCAAAACCTGACGATTTTAGGAAAAAAAAAAAATCACAAACCAGCCAAGGCTAAATGACTCTAGACTATATTTGTAATCACCTGTTGAGGGTCTCATCTTGGCATATACTTCTTACCAGTTCACAAAAAAAAAAAAAATAAAAAATACACCACCACCTTCATTCATCTGTCCCCCGCAGGGCAGCATCCTCTTTGCAGGACCGCCAGGTCAGAAGCTCCCCCCTCCTAGTCCAGCAAGCCACTATTGCAGCCAACCGGGTTGGAGGCTCCATCTGGCCCAGCAAGCTCTGGTCTGCTGCTAGCTGGGAGCCGCTATTGCAGCCACCACACCGGGATCTTTTGGGAGGTGGGCTCCCCCCCTCCCTCTTGGCGTCCACCAAGCTAATGCTGGGCCAAGGAGTTTATACCATGAACCTCTGTGAAATCCCCTATTGACTAATGGCACTGTAGAGGCAGGACATGGACGGTGATTCACAGATGTATTATAGATTTCTGGATATTTGGCTTTAAATTCTGTCAAAACCCAGTGCAATAAAAACTAACATTGGAATTATTCATTTAGTTTGGAAATTTCCAGCCAGTGGGTGTGGTCACTCTCCAGTACAATAAAAGGCTGAGTGTTTATATCCATATACTTTGGAACCTAATCACAAAGGCGGCCACAGGGGGCAGAGCTATAGGCCACCATTCGAGCCCTATGATTGGTGTTCTATTGCTAGGGGAATCTGAGCGGGCTGGGCCAGAAGTCAGTGCCAAGTTTCTGCTTCTAGGTGCTGCTGTGAGGTCACAGAAAGAGAGAAGCCAACTGACAAGGTAAGCTGATGAATCAGGTTTATTAAATTGTCTGAACAGTCTCTTTAAACGTTCAGTGCCATAAAAACATTAGAATCCGTTTAATCTTCTGAAGTCTGGACTTTAGCCACATATGTTGTGATCAAGCAGTCTAATGGCTTTATACACACTTTATTAACACACTATTGTTTGCACGGATGCAGTGCTAAAACACAGGTAATGTGTAATACCGAATATTAAAAGCTGAATGGAGCAGATTTCCGATCTCAGTGGGTAAGGGACAAGGGCATGGATGGTACAATGGAAAAGTCATGAGTGAACTCATTGGGGTAGGCCAGGATGTTAATTTTATAAATGTAATAGCCCTATGGCTATAGTTCTAGTTTGTCAATAATACCTATAGGGAGCAACATCCAATAAAAGATAAATTCTTGGAGTACTCGCCTGTAGAATTGATTTCTCTTTCATTATTACTTCAGGACATCAGAGTAACTCAGTCACAACTGAGTTAACATATCAGCCGAAAGGCGTGGACTGCAAGAACAAAGGCATGGCTCCTCCCAGCCTATACACTATCGGCTGATTCCCTCTTAATCCAGTTTAACTGAAAAGAAGTAGAACCAGTCACCCGGGAGGCATTCCTATATATCTCTTGTTGGAAACAAAAGGCTGGAGCAAAATATAAGACCCCTCTTTTGGAATTTTTTTTTTTTTTTTTTTTTTTATGCTGAACACACTATTTACATCTCCACTAAGACTAGGCATTCAAGGCATGGATATAGTAACCTAGCAGACAGGGAGGGTCTGATGCCCTGAAGAAGTAATGAATGAGAAATCAATTCTACAGGTGAGTATCACAGAATTATCTTTTATCTTTCATTTAACTTCAGGCCATCAGAGTAATTCAGTCACAATTGGGACCTCCAAAAGCAGTACCCTTACTTCAAGCTGGAATCCCCAAAAACCTTATTCTTTTCTTGGGAATTAGACCTTACAAGACATTTAATTTACTACAGTCTGTAAGACCTTTCTACCAAAAGTGGCATTCGTCGAGGCTCTAACATCCACCTTATAGAATTTGGCAAATGTATGAACTGAAGACCAAGTAGCAGCTTTGCATACTTCTTCTACTGAAGCATGATGCTGAAAAGCCCAAGCAGCTCCAATAGCTTATGTCGAATGAGCAGTAATCCTAAGGGGAGAATCCTTCCCTTTGGAGGCATAGGCTCTTACCACTGCCCGTCTAATCCATCGGCTGATGGTAGACTTAGCTGGTAGAAGACCTTTCCGTGGACCCTCAGGAATGACATAAGTAGTCCGACCTGCGGAAAGATTGTGTAGCAGTGACATAATATCTTAGTGCTCTCAACATCCAGCGAGTGAATCCTTTCCTTATCGGACACTGGAGCAGGACTAAGGAAGGCAAAACCATCTCTTCATTAAGATGAAAAGGGCAAACCACCTTAGGAAGAAAATTCTGTTTAAATTGGAAGACAGCCTTGTCCCTATGTAACACTAAATAAGGAGACTTAAGCGATAAAGCTGCTAATTTAGAAACCTTCCTTACCGAGGTTCTTGCCACTAAAAAGATAACCTTATCAATAAACTTAATGATGCATCTACCAATGGCTTAACACTATAACTGCCAGCCTATATGGAGATTTTGTCACACTTTGTTGCCAAACCATCTTGCACTATTTTAAGCTCTACATGTTCAACTGTGATTTTTGAAGGGATTCCCAGGGAAATTATATATAGTTTTTTTTCAGCAGAGGCTGGGCTTTCTAATGTCTTGTTTGTCATTTTTTTAGGAGTATTCTCAATATTTTTGGGTCAAAATCTTATTGTGTGAAATCCCAATTTCTCCCGATTACCACACGTGTATTGGTAGACACCCTTTCGTTCCCAGGAGTCTCCCCCAAACTGAAACAGAGCTTTAGGAGATTTTCAAATAAAATACAACTGTGCTAGGCGCTATGCGCACATTGCAGTTTTGCAAAAATTGAAATACCCCCAACAAACTATGCTCTGGAAGTACACACCTCAAGCTTTCTGGGCGTACCAGGCTTGTCGATATGGGTGCAGTTTTCTGGAAGTAACCCCTCAATGAATTATTTGGTTGCACAGGGTTTCCATAAAAAAAGAATAGAAAAGCAGAATCAAAGCCACATTTTCCTAAAAAAAAAAAAAACTATATGCAAACAAGAAAAAACAAGTTAAATCTGAAAAAGTAACATCCCCCAAACAGAACAATACCAAAAATGCATAAGTACTGTCAAGGAAAGAGTTGCCAAAGTAAAGCATTCACGTAACAGTAATTTTACTTGACAATGTCAAGTCTGCAGACACCAGCGCACCTTGCGCTTTTTCTGCCAAAACAACACTTTACATTTGGAATACCCCCTACAGACCATATATTCCTTGAAAGTACATATGGTGTGAGGTCCCCCCCCTACCCTGCTTAACCAGCCCAGGACCAGCTATGGAGGCTTGTAGAACAGGACGCAAGAATAAAATAAATGGATTAGGATGGAATCAGCCAATAGTATAGAGGAGCCACGCCTTTGTTCTTGCAGTCTACGCCCTTCGGCCGAGATTTTAACCCAATCGTGACTGAATTAACCCTTTCGCTGCCAGCCTACCTGGAGTTTTTGTCACCCTTGGTGCCAGACCATTTTGCACTATTTTGCGCTCCCCATGTTCAATTGTGATTTTTGAAGGGATTTCCCAGGAAAATTATATATTGTTTGTTTCAGCAGAGTCTGAGCTTTAACATGAAATGTCTTGTTTGTCATTTTTAGGTGTATTCTCAATATTTTTTGGTGAAATATGTGCAGAAAAAAAAAAAAAAAAAATCTATTTTTCACAATTTGTAGTGTTTTTTTGTAATAAAAAATGTAAGTTTGTCAATAAAATGTTATTGCGTGTGAAATCCCAATTTCTCCCGGTTACAGCGATACCACATATGTATAGGTAGACACCCTTTCCTGCCCAGGAGACTCCCCCAAACTGAAATAGCGCTTTAGGGGATTTTCAGAAAAAATACAACTGTGATATGCGCTATGCGCACCTTGCAGTTTTACCAGAAAAACAACCCTTTACATTTGAAATACCCCCAACAAACTGTATATTCTCTGGAAGTACACACCTCAAGCTTTCTAGGTGTACCAGGCTTGTTGATGTGGCCATAGTTTTCTGGAAGTCATTCCTCAATGTATTCTTTGGTTGCAAAGAGTTTCCCCAAAAAAAGGATAAAAAAGCAGAATCAAAGCCACATTTTCCTAAAAAAACTATATACAAACAAGAAAAAACAAGTTTAATCTGAAAAAGCAACATTCCCCGAACAGAACAATACCCAACATGCAGAGGTACTATCAACCCTTTTAACTGCCAGCCTACTTGAGATTTTTTCCCCATTTTGCGCCATGTTTTGCGCCATGTTTTGTTGTAATTTTCAGGAAAATTATATTTACATTTTTTTGCAGCAGAGTTTAGGCTTTAACATGAAATGTCTTGTTTGTAAATTTTATTTTGTTTTTTACAATATTATTAAGTAAAAAAAAAAAAATAAATAAAAACATTTTTAGAAAATTTCCTCCTTTATTTTAAAGTGGACCAACACCCAGGATTTTGACTATCCTGGGTCTTGGTCCACTTCGGTGGGGCACCCCCGATCGGGGTGCCCCGCTGTTTGAAACCCCCCCTAACCCCCCGAAAAACTTACCTCTCCCCGCTCCCAGCGCCGACGTACAAGGGAAGATCTGGAACGTCTAAGCGGCGGCGGCCGCCGCCGCCTCCCTCGCGTCACTTTGACGCACGCTAGTCACAGGTGACTTGCCACCTCCCCCAGCCTTGTGAACTGGTATAGGGGTCATGGACCCCTTACCAGTTCACAATGGGTTAAATGTAAAAAAAAACACACACACACAAAGAAAAAATTATTTTATTATTATTATTTTTTTTTTTTTTTTTTTTTAATACTTACCTCCCATCCATCCTGGAGCACTGTGTCCCTCGGCGATCACTCGCTTCTGCTCACCTGCTGGAAGCCTTTTATAGCTGCTGGAAGACAGAACACAAAGGGTTAATTAAAAAAAATGACATAGGGTCCCCCCTCTCAGGGAGGCGGACCCCATTTTTTGGGGGGATTTTTAAGGGTTAAAAACCCTTAAAAAAAAAAAAAAAAAAAAAAAAAAAAAAAAAAAAAGACGTGGGGTCCCCCTTACCCAAAGTAACCAGCCCGGGACCAGCTATGGGGGCTTGTAGGCACAGAGTGGGGGGGGCAGCTTTTGTGCCCCCCCCACCCTGCAGCCTACAAGCCCACATAGCCTATGTGGGCCCGGGCTCTTCTGCCCCCCCCGGGCTTTGGGGAGGCAGGTAATGGGGGTGCCAGGGGTTAATGGCAAGTCACCCGCTAGGGCAGGTGACTTGCCACCCCCCCAGCCTTGTGAACTGTTATTGTGAATTATTATCTGCTGACAGATGCCGGTGATCGGCATCCAGAGAAGGGGGAGGCAGGAGATCAGAGGATCTCCTGCCACCTCCTTCACCGGCACCGATCACCGGCATCTATCAGCTGAGAGAGCTGAAGCCGGAGATCGGGGCTGGGAGGACGTCATTAGCTCCGCCCCCCAAGGAGCGGGGCTTAGCGGCAAGATGGCGTCCGCCATCGAGAAGGAGAGAGCCTTCCGGGCTCTCTCCTGAAGATCGGTAAGTCCTGGGGGGGGGATCGGAGCCCCCCCAGGTGAAGAGGAGGGACAGCGGGAGCCAGCGCACACAGGTAAGTGAATGTCTTTTTTTTTTTTTCTTTTACAGTTAGCAGCTGCTGCAGCTGCAGAAGCGGGGGGGAGCTATTCCGGGGGCTCTCCTGGAGCCATCCGACCCCCCACGGGGGATCGGATGGCACCAAATTGAAGAGGAGACCCGGCCGGATCCAACGAGGGGTCAGGTGAGTATTTTTGATTTTTAATTTTTTTTACTAGCAGGGGCGAAATTCAAGCACGTAGATTCTACGTGCTTGGCACTTAAGTGGAGTGGAAGCGAGCACGTAGAAACTACGTGCTTGGCACTGAAAGGGTTAAAATGAAAGAAATTCAATATTATGGATTATATAATAGTAAGACATACTATAAAACACTTAGAGGAACTTCGGAGGCCCTGGAGTACACTCCTTGAGGCATTCTGAATTGGGAAGCCCGGCTGTAAAAAAGGCCCCCGGATACCCGGTTTCACTCACCACGTCTCCTCTCACCTTTAGCTGTGCGCACACCTGCGCCAGGCCTTTTTGAGTGGCAACTTGAGCAGAGCCGAAGTGAGGAGGAGAGAAATAGAGTGCGCTGATCGTTCTGCTCTGTTTCGCCCGCACCGTGGGAGTGACAGGAAAACAAGTTTTTTTGGCCACCCCATCTTGGGAACTGGTTGTATACTACCAGACTAGCTTCTGGGGACAAAGTGTATATATGTGTTTTTGTCCTGGACAAACATAAGATTTACAAATCCACACAAACAACATTAGTAAGGGGTGCCTATTTTCTATATGAAGAGTCCTGTTTATGCTGCTGCTACATCACTTCCTTCTGACTGGTGACAACCCTCAGTCATCACTCAGTCACTACTCTGCATCATTATAACAGCCTAGCCCCAGTCAGAAACCCACCCTGTTTGGCTTTGTCATGCCCCTCTGCTAAAGGGGCCAGCACAGCCTATGCTGATCCTATATATATTCCACTCCTAATCTGACATACACAGCAGCTGCAGGGACTCATGGGAGGATAACTTTAGAAGCACAATTAAGTAAACAGGCTGGAAAATGTTTAATTTAACCATGTCTCCCAGTAGGTTGGTGATGATTTTGAGGTTCTCTCAGCAGCCTAAAGTGAACCGACACACTAAACACAAGCTCAGCTGCCCCCCCAAACTGTTCACCCGTCTGTGCAGCAAAGGTTCATTTGTCCTTTCCCAATCTAATCGAGAATTGATTTGTAAAAACCTTAGACCCCATGTAGTGTGACAACCCAAAGAACCCTGGCAGCAAGCAATGCAGATGTGAACGCTGTACAGAGCAAAATACCGCACTAAACTGCACAGCACAGGTTGTCTTCAGAGAAAAAGAAAAGACGATTCCAAGTTCCATTTTTGATCAATAAGGCAGCAATCAGAGCATAATGTATTTTTTCTTAAATGAAATATTGACATTTCAATATAATAAATCTCCTGTTATAGGTAAATGATGGTGCTCAGTCCAGAGTTGGCAGCCATTTTAGCATCTGCACTTGACAGCATTACAATTGTCTAGTAGACATTTTTTTTTAACCTGGTTTGATTTAAAAAACTGCCCCACACTGCTAATGTAAGCCTGTGCCTAATGCTCGGGTTTCAGGCCAGTACCGTAACAGCAGCCTCCCTCTTATGGCAACTATAGTTGTATGACTGGCTAGAGGGGTGCACAGTATCTTTCTCTAGTGCTAAATATTGGCGCAGCTCCAGCGGCTGGCTTTGGCTGCCAAGCACATCCAATTGGATAAGAGGAGGGGCAAAGTGTGTTGATGAATGTCAAAGGCACCCTACTAGCTCATCAGCTACAGCCTTTACAAGCAGCCCTATGCCAATCTGATCAAATAAACTAATAAAAGTATTCTGGTACAAAATGTATGGTAGGCCTTAACATACAGAACAAATATCACTAGTGAGAGCACTGTAGCAGAAGATAAAGGCATGCATTTCTTGAACAGCATTAGGTAGGTCAGGTTTGTAGGTCCAGATCGGACAATGCAACCCCGCACCAAGTTTACCTGTGGCTTTAAAGCAGACCCACACTACCTTACAACTATGTGCCAGGTGTGCCAAAACCCAACAGCGGCCAGCCTGGAATCTAAAAGATTCTAGGCTGGCCACTGGCTATCACCCAGGGCATCCTGAAACTGAATGTCCTGTGTGTGAAACCACCCCGGCAGCCGTTAATCTCATACCTTTCCCTGGCCTAATGGAGCATGAGCAGCCTCTTGCTATGAAGTCATAAGGCAGACAGCTCTCATTGTTTTCAATGACATCAGAGATACGGCAGCGTGCAATCCTGCCACAGCGAGATAGTTTGGGGCTTTCTGGGTGGGGGGTTCACACGCCGGGGCATCGCCAATCAGGATGCCCCCAAAGAACAGAACAAAACCCAGGAAAGTCAAATTCCTGTTTTTTTTTTTAAATAGTTACACAGGCCAGGCCTTAAAGTAAAATTTGCGCTAGGGCTTATTCACACTGAAGGTGTTATTCCCCATAAAAAAAGCTACATTTGTTCTTCATTCCAAAACGGATAGCGTTTCCATAACATGGCAGCTCAAATCCCTCTCCTCAATGTTCCCAGTTGGTGCCACTGAATACTGGTCCTGGCGCCTGCATGGCTCTGCGCAATGTTCACAGCCCGTCACGTGACACCTGCGTCATATGTCAGGTCCCTGGCATGCTGGGTCTTTTGGTCCTGGTGCCCCAAGCAATTGCTTTATTTGCGCTGTTAACTGTAACTATGTCGTATGTTTAGGGTAGGGCTTATATTTAAAGCATTCTCAAAAACCCTAAAAAAAAAAAAACAAAAAAAAAAAAAAGATTCTAAACATCCGAAAGGGCAGCATACCACCAAGATATTAAGGCTCTGCCCCAAGGTAGGAACACATGACCACCAGAATACACGAAGGCTTAAGCTCCTCCTCACACCAGTAGTTTAAGAGATATAAAAAACAAAGATAGACGAAGCACCAACTGGTAAATAAGCAAGATAACAAAATAATGTAGCCCGAGAAGGCTAGCAATGCCTCCTTTACAGCTATCAATTCTCTGAGATTCAATGAGGATAGGCTCAGTCTTCAGGACCATTTCCCTTAAGTGGTCAGGGATCCGCAATGGGCCCTTCAACCCCATGAAGAGGCATCTGTCGTCACTACCATGTCCTTAGAGTCCGACCAGGATAGGCCATTGACAAACCTGTGCTTGCCCTGCCACCAACTCAGATTTCTTCACTAAACCTGGAACTTCTGAAACCTGTCTCAAGAGCTTAGAATTTGCAGCTGTAGAGTCCTTGAGTGTAGCTGAACCCATCTTACAGTGGTGAAGGCCGGGGTCATTAGCCCCAAGACGATCCGAAGTCAACAGACTGGAATACCGGGACTGAACGGCTTCCTGAAGGTAACGATCCTGAATCGTTATCTTCGACTGAGGCAGAAAGTCTCTGAAGGATCGTATTGATCTCGAACCCCAGTCAGTCAAGTCATGACCTGTGAGAGGACTAGACTGGACCAGCCCAATTGTAGAGAAAAAAAATCCTTAGCTGATTCCAGATCCTGGAGCAAATTTTCCTGATCTGGGGCAAAAAGTAGAAGTTAGTTTAGATATGCTATGATCCAGACTCCTTTCTGCCTTCTGCAGCTAGAGCTGCCGCTAGAGGTTCCGCTAGAGGTTCCGCTAGAGGTTCCGCTAGAGGTTCCGCTAGAGGTTTGGTAAAAATTCTCAGAGCTGAAGCCAGCCCGAAAGAGTAGGCATACAAACTGGAAGTGGAGTATTTGGACCCTCAACTTTACTGCAAGACTTTCCTCCCTGTCCCCCAGGAGAGGAGTAACAGAAGTTCCTGGGAGGGACGTGCATGAATTCTTTTGAGAAACCCTTCCTTCTTCCCCGTGAAATAAAGGGGCAATCCTTTAGAGTCTCCCACCAAATGTGGAATTGTTTTAACCGGGCACCTATTAAGGAACCGGTGTCATTGCTTTTTAGGGACTGACAGTTCGGTACCAAACAAAGTGGATCCTCTAAACCTGCCTCTACTAGAAGTAGGAGGGACCCCTCTAAAGTCCTTGCTAAGAAAGGGCCATTTATAAAAGAGGACTAACTAGAAAAAATTATATTCCTGCAATCCCTAAGCTTAGTGGGAAGAGACGTATTTCCGTCAACAGATCTGTCTAACACCTCCTCTAATTTTAGGCCAAAGAGGAATTCCCCCTTACACATAGGCGTAGGTGTATCCCCTGACCAGTTACGCAGCCACTAAGTTCTATGCACCGAACTGGTGAGGGCCATGGCCTGAGCCAAAAATCTCACCGATTCTGCCATGGTATCAGACAGAAAAGAGGCCACAAAGAAGAGAATTGGCAAAGCCTTCATAATCTCATTAATATCAGTTTGCTTCAAGAGACATGATTTAAGCTGCTGAAGCCAATAATTAAGATTCCTGGCAATGCAAGCAGAGGCCAGAATCTGTTTGAGAGTACAAGAATCAGCCTGCTATGCTTTCTTCAAGAGAGAATCCATCTTCTTGTCTAAAGGATCTTTGAGGATACCAAAGTCCTTAAAGGCTAAATCCACCCCCTTCGAGACCTTAGAAAAGGGGGCATCTATCTCAAATATGTGAGTCTTCCTCAATGAACAGATAACGCCTCTTAATAGCCTCTGGTCTGTAAACCTTCTTAACTGGACCCTTCAACTCATTAAGGATAGCTTCCTTTACAGAGTTATGAATGGGGAAGGTCATAGGGGAATCAAGAACAAAAATCAGGATAGAACCCATCATCTTTAGACTTAGGGGTGCAACTCCTATCCTCAAGACCCATAGAAAGATAAATCATATGCAGGAGATATGGTAAATCCTCTGGAAAAAGGAATTTCACTGGTGAAACTGAATCAGAACCTGAACAAGGGCCCTCCTTGGAGGAGAAAGAGCCTCATCCCCCTCAGAAAGGGGGGTATCAGAGACCTCCGACTCCTGCCCTCTAGAAAAAAGGAGGGGTCTAATGGATGCCCAACAAACTCCTTATGTCCCGTGGGGTCCTAAGATTCTCAAAGGAAGAGAAAATACATATTCATAACTCCCCTCATATCCGCCATATGCTTGGCCTGACGTTCCTTACTCACAGCCTTATTGGTATAGGGCTTGCAAAGAGGCTTCCTACAGGAATCTAGTAGCTTGATCACATATCGGGCATCTCCTGCTTTTATCCTTCAACTTGAAGACACTTTTAGTCTTGGCACTTCCTTTAGAGGGCTTGGTCTAAAATACAAGGTGTGGTAGGACGTAAGGATCCTATATAACCTTCCAATAACATAAAAATATCTCAAAGTAGCCCTTAAAACTGCAAGAGCGGGGGCGTGGCCGCAGCATGGTAGCGTGAGGACGCTCATAGTGAGGGCTCCCGTCTATCCTCAGCCTTGAAGCGAATTTTTGGGGCGAAATCCCCTAGCAAATCCCCCTCATACATGGGGAAACGTGGAGGACACAAGAAGAGCCCTCGCGTGGAAGACAAGCGAGCTATTACCCGCTTTCTGAGAGCAGGAGGATCGGGGAGCATGCACCGCTCCAAGATGGCGACGCAGTGTCCGGAGGACGGAGGGAAAGGGAAACGGCTGACAGCAGCAGAGCCAGCGGAGAGGCGGCCGGCGGAGAGTGATCGTGCGCGGGCAGAAGAGGGAGCTGATCTTACCTCGCAGTGCCTCCAGCGGAGCCGACACCGGCATGAGTCACCGGAGCGGGCGGAGAGCGGAGGGGAGGACCCCGCTGCCCGCGGCAATAGACCGGCAGAGAGGCGGCGGCTGGCGGAGGATCAGGTGCGGGCGGAGGAGGGAGCTGATCTCCCCCCGCAGTGTCATCGGCGGGACCGGCTCCCGCAGGCACCTGCCGAGCGGGCGGGAGGCGGGGGAGAGGACCCCGCGGCCCGCGGCAAGATGGCGGCCGCCTGGTCGGAGCGGAGGAGCGGGAGGAAGCTGGCGGCGGAGGAAGACTACCTGCTCTCAGAGGTACAGGGAGAGGCGGGTGGGCGCTCCCTGAGTGGCGCCGGTGCAACAGAGGACCCGGGAGACCCAGATCACAATCGGGGGCTGTGGCGGGGGGCCGGTCCTCACCCCTCCAGCATTGGGACAGTTAACCTGGACTCCCCCCGAAGCGGGGGAGGCCCATTTTACACGACCGGACTGGGTGCAGCACCCTCTCTATATCCCCAGTTAACTGAAGCACAGAGCCCCAAAGAACAGGGTAAATTGACACGACTTAAAGGGCAAGCCGCAGACACACATAAGCCCCCTCCGCGCGGCCTCTCCCCTACGTCAGCCCAGGGGGAATGGGGCAGATCCCCAGCGGAGACCCTTGAAGATCAGAGACCGCGGGAATGGTCCGTACAGCCGGACGGGGGAGGCATCCCGAGCCCATGGCCATTGTATGCGGGTGTCTCATCCCCTCCAGACGACGGGGGTCAGCGGATGGCGTCTCCAGACAGAGCACTCAACTACCCGGCTCTGCTCCGACCCGGAGAGAGGGGTTGGGGCGGAGATTCTTGGAGCTCGAGGGGGGGTAGCCCCCAGTCCTCACGTGGGATGCCCACCTCGCCAATCTCTGCGGAATCAAGACTTAACCTCGCAGGCTTGAAGAACGGAGAAACTGTTCACCAAGTAATGGTGCATGCCCCTCAGCAGGGGTCGGACCCCGACCTGCGTTCGGTCCTCCTCTCGCTCCCCACTAAAGCAGACCTGGAGGCAATTCCCACCAAGGCGGATATGGAAGCGATGATCTCCAGAATAGAAAAAGCCTTCAGGAAAGACCTGGAAACCATCCAACACAATGTTGCGGCGGTGGAGGACCGGGTGTCTGCCCTGGAGGGTGCAGGAACCTCGATGGAAGAACGCCTTACCCGCTTAGAACAGGCGAACGATAACCAGGTGGCCCAGATTTCCAGCCTCAAGTTGCATTACGACGATTTGGAAAACAGGAACAGGCGGAACAATCTACGCCTCCGGGGGATCCCTGAAACGCCCCAGTTTGTGGATCTGGAATCCGTTGCCACATCGGTCTTCAATACACTATTGGGGAACCCGCCAGGCACAACCGTAAAGATGGACAGAATACATAGGGTGGCGGGTCGACCACCGGGCATCCCGGATGGTCCTCGGGATGTCCTATGCAGGATACACCACTTCAAGATAAAAGAAGAAATCCTAAAAAAAGCATGGGAGGTGAGACAAATTGCGCACGGCTCTGCACACATAACCATCCTCCCAGATCTGGCCCGCTCTACACTCTGGATGAGAAGACAACTGAAGCCTCTCCTCCAGAAGATAAAAGAAAGCGGTGCAGTGTACAGATGGGGGTACCCATTTCATCTCATTGTCAGAAAAAATGGAGGTTCCTTCACACTACGTACCCCCGAGGATCTGGACAATCTCTTTGCGTTTCTGGACACTGCTCCCCTAGAGGTCCCGAACTGGCTCGACTTCCCTACATTCCAGCCTCTACCACAGAGGATCAGACGCCGAAGGGCCCCGATCGGTCCTGGTCGGCCGCGGCGGGGGGATGCTCCTCCCGCCATGGTCATGTAACACCCTGACCTACCTTGACACGAAGAAGCTGACTTACTTCCTGCGGCCTGGACTTTCCCCCCTCTCCGTGACGGACTTTCGATGGACTTTTGCCTCTTCTTGCCGCTGACCGCGGCGCCCGTGATCCAAGCTCGGGGGCTTGTTTGAAGGGTCTTGGAGATAATATTTGTCGTGCTGTCGGGGCTCTGGCTCTCCGCCCTGCCCCTCCTCTCCCCTCCCGCCCCTCTCCGGCTCTTGGGGCGCTGCCGTGGTGCCGCCCCGGGCGCCCTTACGGGGGGGGCGGGGGGGTGTGGACCGGACGGGTGGTGATTTCTGAGCCGATGTTCCGGACTGGGTTATTGGTGCTTGGCCCGCGGGGGTGGGTGGGGGTGGCTCGACTGCACCGGGTGACGGGTTTGTGGCGCCATTCGGGGGCCGGGAGTGGTGACACACGGGTTTCTCCGCTGGGTGCGGGCTCCCCCCCCCCCCCGTGCGTCGGCGCCGTGGCGTCTTAGGGCTCGGACTGGCCGGATTCTCCGGTGATCTGGGCGACGGGGCGCCGGTTCGCGGGGGGACAGTGGACGTCGACTAGTTATGATGTGGGCCTGTGATGGTCTGGTTATGGGATTGCGGGGCGCCGCGTGTGCCGGTCCGGGCCCCCCCCCCCCTTCGGCCCCCCGTCCCCTGCCCCTCCCCCCGCTGCCCCTTCTTCCGGGGATGGGCGCGCGATTCTACTCCCCCGCCGCGTGGGGTTTCGCCTGTGCTGGGGGGGCGGGGGCCGGGTGGGCCGTGGTGGCTCGCCGTCGCCGAGCTTGGGGGCTGGGGATGTTTGACCACTCTGGGTGGAATCCTTTGACGGGTAGGGACGGTCCCTCTGGCGGAGGTATGGGACACGCCGCGGGGTCCGTGGTCTTGGCTTTCCCCGTTCGCCGTGCCTCCGCGCGGCCCGCCCCCTGACGTGAGGATGCGGCAGGATGGGTCCGTCGCTGGGGTTGCCCCTGTATGGGTCGTGGGTCGGGCCCGTGGGGGCGGGCGGACGGGATGGCCGCGCGGGGAGGGAAGGGTGATTCGCTATGTTTACTGTGTTTATTATGTGTTTTAGATGTAAGCCACATGTTTCTTAGACTGTCACAAGATGGTACCTTACCGGGGAGGGTTTCGGTTTGTTTATAGGTTGTTGTCCTCTTAAACCCCCCTGGGGGAAACTAAGTCTCGGACCGTCCCTCGCAAGAGGGGCTGAGTTGGGCTGGGGAGGCGGGAGACCTCCGTAGCCTTGCAGCGCCACAGTTTCTTTACCCCACATAGGCCTGCGCGCCTGGGCGAACTCGGCCTAAGGCGGGCGCTTTATCTCTTCGTTTTTGTTTTTCTTTCTCTTCTTCCTGCTCCCTACACATCCCTCTTCCCTTAATACCTCCCTTTTCTTGGCCCCTCCCTCTTGCCCCGCCCTCCTCCGGTTCACCCCCCCTCACCTCTTGGCCGGGTGGCCGGATTTCCCCTGGCCTTGAGGGTGAACTGGTTCCCTGCCAGCAACTATTGTGGTTTTGGGCCGTCGCCCTCGGGTTCGTCGCGTGTGGTCCGGGCCGTGCATGGGGGACACGATGGACCTCAGGATCGTCTCACTAAACGCTAAGGGCCTCAACGTTCCCGAGAAACGGAGAGTTTGCCTGAATCTATTCTGGAAAAAAAGAGCGCAAATAGTGTTTGTGCAGGAAACACACTTCCGGAAAGGGAGAGCCCCGAGATTCTCAGACAAGCGCTTCCCCTTGGGATTGCACTCCTACTCTCCTGACTCAAAATCCAGGGGAGTTAGTATCCTAATCGCGGCCAATCTTCCATGGACCTTGTTAGACAACAAGTTTGACGAGGAAGGTCGTTTCATCTTTGTCAAGGGAAAGGTAGGTAGCCAAGTATTCACCTTTGCGAATATCTACGCCCCCAATTCGGACCAGGTCCACTTTATTGGACATACCCTGGACGTTCTTCAGACGTTCTCGGAGGGAGTCTTGATTTTTGGTGGGGACCTCAATGTGGCCCTAGACCCATTACTAGATGCCTCTAGAAAGGCCTCTCACCTATCGTTCTCGGCCCTTAAGAAACTTAAGAACTCCCTGCGACTCTCTCAACTTATGGACCCGTGGCGCCTACAGAACCCACGAGGTCGAGATTACACCTTCTACTCAGCGCCCCACGACTCCTACTCAAGGATAGATTACCTCTTCGTTGAACACAGATACTTGCAGATTGTACAGAGGGCGACGATCGACCCTATCCTGATATCAGATCATGCCCTGATATCACTGTCCGTGAAACTTCCGGAGCGGTTGAATAGGCCGAGTACCTGGATGCTTAATGAGTCACTACTTCAGGATCAGACCCTGAAAGAGGAGATCAGGAAAGAACTTCAGGCATATTTTGAAATCAACACCAATTCGGAGACGTCTCCCTTGAATTTATGGGCAGCGCACAAATGTTATATCAGGGGTATTATCATAAAAATGGCCTCCAGAAAAAAGAGGGAGAGAGAGAAGATGACCGAGGAGCTAGTACAGAAAATCGCTCAATTGGACTCGGAGCATAAAAAACAGAAAGCAGAGAGGACAAGACAGGAGTTAGCAGCGGCCCGTGAAAAGCTAAGAGACCTCTTGCTAACTAAAGCGAAGGTCTCACTTGTTAAGGCTAGACGCTCCTTTTATGAATACGGGAACAAATGCAGCCGCATGCTAGCTAGGGCAATCAGAGAGCAGAGGGCTAACAACTTTGTGCCTCAGATAATGGGGAGTGGAGGCCGATTGCTCTCTAGACCGGCAGACATTGCCGGCGTCTTCAGAGACTACTACTATAAGCTTTACAACCTGGAGGGGGGAGAAGGTGGCCGGTCGAGTAAACTACAGGAGGCCTTGAGATATGTTTCGACGTCGGGCTTGCCCGCTTTAGGCCGGGGGGTGGTGGAGACCATGGAGGAGCCCATAACGGCACAGGAGTGGTTACAGGCCATAAAGTCTTCCCAGACGGGTAAGTCCCCGGGCCCTGATGGATTTACATTATCCTACTACAAATGGATGACCGATATCCTGACCCCCAGAGCGGTTGCGGCCTTTAACTCCATATCTCCAGAACAGGCTTTGCCAGTAGATATGCTGAGGGCACAGATAACGATAATACCTAAGCAGGGAAGGGACCCACTGCTCTGTTCCAACTACAGACCAATATCATTGCTAAATGTGGACCTCAAAATTTTCGCGAAAATCCTGGCAACTAGACTACTGCCATACTTGGGCAACCTCATAGGTCTGGACCAGGTGGGGTTCACCCCCGGTAGAGAGGCAAGGGATAACGTAACCAGAATCCTTGACTTGATCCACCTGACACACGAGAAAGGAATTCCCGCAATGATACTCTCCACAGACGCTGAGAAAGCGTTCGATAGGGTCCATTGGGACCTTATTCGGGCCACTCTGGAACACATAGGCCTACAGGAGACTATGAGATCTTGGATACTGTCTCTGTACTCCACCCCCTCGGCATGCGTTAAAGCCAATGGGGTCCTATCTGATCCATTCTCAATAAGCAATGGCACAAGACAGGGGTGCCCGCTATCCCCGATCATATTCATCCTGACATTGGAGCCCTTCCTTCGGAAGGTTAGGGAGAATCCAGATATCAAGGGGGTGACGGGAGGGGGCACGGAACACAAAGTAGCGGCTTTTGCCGACGACCTACTTTTCTGCATCACACAACCAGTGACGACTATCCCTAAT
The DNA here is from genome assembly GCA_027917425.1 of Gastrophryne carolinensis. Classification (NCBI taxonomy): domain Eukaryota; kingdom Metazoa; phylum Chordata; class Amphibia; order Anura; family Microhylidae; genus Gastrophryne; species Gastrophryne carolinensis. Next base: position 282,561,254 of record CM051234.1, on the reverse strand, counting down.
CTCCTGAGAGAAATGAGAGAGTACACAAAGATATCAAATTTTAAAATCAACCTGCAGAAGTCCGAAGCTCTCAATATCTCTCTCTCGCAGCGACATATGGACAACATTCAGGCCAACTTTCCTTTCCGATAGACATCCGAGGCGATCAAATATCTGGGAGTGCTGATAACACCCCAGTTCAAGGATTTGTTCGCCAAAAACTTCCCGCCCCTTCTAAACACCATTAAGCGAGACCTCCAAACATGGAAGGACAAGACACTGTCCTGGTTTGGGAGGTGCAACGTACTGAAGATGAATGTCCTGCCGCGGCTGCTCTATCCTATTCAGGTACTACCCATCCACCTACCCTCCGCCTTCCTGAGGGACATTCGTTCTGAATTTACAAAATTTATATGGGGGGGCAGGAGCCCGAGAATTGCCCAACAAACACTGACGATGTCAAAGACAAAGGGGGGGGTAGGACTTCCTGATATCAGAATGTACTATGTAGCAGCACACCTAAACAGGATTGTGGACTGGAACCTTCATGAGAGCAGCAAACGCTGGGTTCAACTGGAGCAATCATGGGCCCCGGTTCCTCTTGCGGGCCTTCCTTGGTCCCCGGGAGAGTTACCGGGCACGCTCAAATCTCACCCTACAATAGGCCCGACGCTCAGGATCTGGGCGAGACACAGGATGAACGAAAACATAGCCCCGATGCCCTCCCCGCTTCGCCCAATCACGGGGGCACTGGACTTCACACCGAACCGGCTTGATGCGTCTTTTGCGAGATGTCGGGTCCCGGGTCGAGGCGTTGCCTGTGAGTTCTTCGGCGGCTCGGGCTGGAAATCCCTGCAGGAACTGCTGAATTGGGGGGATCCCCCCCATCTATCTTTTTGGAGGGCAATACAGGTGTCTCACTTTTTGTCGAGCCTACCCCCACCCGAGGAATTCGCTAGAGAGTTGACTCCATACGAGCGATTATGCACGACAACTGAAACAAACAGGGGTACACTATCCACAATATACAAAATGCTGGTGGATCCAGGAGAAAACCATATACCGAGCTTCATCACAGTGTGGGAGACGGAGCTCGGGACCACATTTGCCCCAACCCAAGTAAAGAAGATGCTGGAATTGGCACAGCGGGCCTCAATAAGCAACCAGTACCAGGAGGCGGGCTACAAAATACTTAGTCGATGGTACAGATCGCCACAGACGCTTCACCGAATCTTCCCATCGGTGCCGGCTCAGTGTTGGCGATGCGAGGATGCCCCGGGCTCCCTCTCGCACATTTTTTGGGGATGCGCAAAAATAAGAGGCTTTTGGGAGGAGATTGTAAAGTGGATCCAGAAGATAACAGGAGAGCCCATAGAGCTCTCCCCGGAGGTCCTCCTGCTGCATTCCACCAAAAGCTCGGTAGACAAATACAGGAAATCTTTGACAATCCACTTAGTGAACGCTGCCAGAGCATGTATCCCCGCCAGATGGAAGTCAACTGCACCGCCAACTGTCGGCTCATGGATTAGGAGGGTAGAGGACATCAGTCGAATGGAGGACCTAACAGCCCTCCTTCAGCACACAGAAGAGAAACACAGACTCCGGTGGATGCCGTGGTTCCTATTCATGGAGTCAGATGAAGGCAGGACCCTGCGGGACGAGACCTAGGCTGGCTGGGAGATATCTGGAGGTCGGTGTGGGTCTGGAGTGCGCGGCCCGGACCGGATGCTGCGGTCCCCTGCCCGTCGCGGCTCGACTCCCCTTCTCCGCCTATTCGGGGGGGCTTGGGCTCCCCCCCGCCTCCCCCCCTGGCCGTCCCCCGTTTGGCCCCCCCCTCGGAGTCGTGGACGCAGATGCATTCCGCGGGGATGTGGTTGGGGGGAGTGTGGGGGCCTTTGTCCCTCACGGCCGGGGGGGGTGCTGGGGGGGGAGGAACTCGGGGCTGAACTTGGTCCTTGGACTGCCCGGCCCTCCCCTTCCTGTCGCCCTCCCTTCTACTCCCCTTTTCCTCCCTATCCTGTGACTTAATCATTGCTTTCCTTAGCACTCCCCCCTACCCCCCGTTCCCTCTTCCTTCCTCTTCATCCCCACACCCCCACAAAACACTTTCACCCCTCCTTCCTCTTCCCCTGTTCATCATAGCAAAAATTGAGGGCGGGAGCGACGAGACACGGTCCTAAACTGAGTCATAGATGATGATCATGACTAGCATATAGCGTATGTGTCAAAAGCGGCGATAAGGAATCTAGATGTTGTATTTTATGTACTTTATCCAGGAGTTATACCTGATTTGCTTAATGTGATAACAGTGGCCTGTTTTGTTGTCTCTGCTCTTATCAATAAAGATCTATTGTTAAAAAAAAAACTGCAAGAGCGTATCCATAATTGCCAAGTCTTTTAACCCTCTAAGGTAAAATGAGCCTAGCGCTGTCATCATCAAGCACTGCGAGATGGAATCGCCCCCTGCAGCAGATCCCTCCCTTCCATCAGGCTGAATTAAAAAGCGTAAGGGGAGCAAGCATACGGCAGCCTGGCCTCTGGCGAGTTTCACTGACCCAAACTAGAGGGCAAATACAGTATTGGGCAGAAACACAAAACTGGTGCCTGGAGAAGGAGCTAAAATATTTGTGCATTCTGGTGGTCATGTGTCCCTACCTTGGGGTGGAGCCTTAATATCTTAGTGGCCTTAAGAATGTTTTGAGAAAACCCACTGCCAAGGCACACCCACACTGCATTTTTTAGATTGACTGATCTCTAGAATCTGGCTGACCTGCACACTGGCCATATCCCCAGTTTCCTTGTAGACCAGGGAGTGCTCCCACCCTCTATCTGAATGGCTGGACACGGGGTTGTGCTACAACTACAGGGGAGCCAAGGATGTGGGTAGCAAGGGTGGCATGAGAGCCTCTAGTAAATCCGATGTTGGATGCCCTATGGGCAGCCTAGCAGCCTGCCCTGGAGTCTTTCATAATCTTATCTGCTCTGATGCTATTCTGTCCTAGTCCAGTTGAGTGGCAAGCACCAAGACAAATGGTTGCCCTTTCTCCATCAGTCACAGTGGCTGGCCACATCTGGTATACAACGAGGCCCGATACACCCCCCTTCCTTGCAGTGAATACAGTGGGCATCGGCAGTCAATGTGTTGCAAGGGGTGGCCATGCTCCATGGTGGTCTGCACTGAACAGTACTGTGGGTCCTGCATGATGCTGCACTCTATATTAGGACTTGGTAAGTTTTATTCAACCAGAATATGATAGAAAGGCTGTGGGGAAAAGGGCAGTATTACAGTTTTATTTTTTTGTCTAGAGACCACGTCCAACACTTACACCATGGGATCTGCACTGAACAGTACTGTGGGTCCTGCATGGTGCTGCACTCTATATTAGGACTTGGTAAGTTTCTTCAACCAGAATATGATAGAAAGGCTGTGGGGAAAAGGGGAGTATTACAGTTTTATTTTTTTGTCTAGAGACCACGTCCCACACATACACCATGGGATCTTCAGTTAAAGTGGACCAACACCCAGGATTTTGACTATCCTGGGTCTTGGTCCACTTCGGTGGGGCACCCCCGATCGGGGTGCCCCGCTGTGTGAAACCCCCCCGATCACCCGAAAAACTCACCTCTCCCCGCGCCGACGGACAAGAGATTTGACAGCCGCGGACAAGCGGATCCTCCGCCGCCGCCTCCCGCGTGTCACTCTTGACGCGCGCCGGCCATTCACAGACGCGCAGGCACGTCTAGAGACAAGACAAGGTAAGGGGATTTGGGGTGTTTGGGGGGGGGGGGTTTCACCCCGCGGGACATCCCGATCTCGGGTGTCCCGCGGGGAGGGAGGTGATCGGCCCGGGAATCTATAGGGCGATGGTCCACTTTAAGCAAGTATATATGGTGATCCAGTGGGGTATCCTAATGGAAGGGTTTTTACCTGGCCTAAGAGTACTTTAGACAGCACTGCTGCCCTTTCAGCCCTTTGCTGAAGATTGTAAACATGGTAAGGGGATCTGATTGGATGAGTTCACGCATACGTCTGACCAAAAAGAGGTTTTACTGGGAGAAGGGGGGCATCCCAATTTGGAATTCCCCAGGGGCAAGGAACAGAATTGGGAAAGACAAATGCAAGTTGTTCACTTTAAGTGATGGCTCTTGGCAGAAGCTTTTTAAAGTTAAACAGCAGACTGGATTTTAAAAATATCAACCTCCATCTACCTGCTGTTGTAAAGTCCAGAAAGCACTTGTGTTTAGGAAAAGGAAGCCCAATTCTGTGATCTTTCCCAAAGACGAGGTATTGCCAAAGGGCACACGGCCCCTCACATGCCTGACAGCTCCTGTACCACCCATCCGGAAGTCCAGCATGAGAAGCCAGGCTTGGTGGGTGTAAGTGGCATGTCATACCAGCGCCGAGGGCGAACGAAGAGGGCAAGAAAGGTGTTGTCACAAAGTTACCTGAAACTAAAGTTTCCTTCAGTCACGTATGTTCTATTATAATTTTAAAGTTATATGCAGTGCTGTACAAGACAATACAGACAGGGCACAACATAGGAATCAGAGGGGCTGCTGTGTTTAGGGTGTGGGGAGAGCCATACAGAACTAATCCTGACATTAAGACTCACTCTAATTACTAATCCCCTTCCCATGTTGGTCAGTTGTGGGGTTCTAGAAACTATTACACACATAGGCAGAGAGTGGGGAAAAGTTACAGCAATTAAGGAGGACTTAAGGGCAGAGTTGGAAGAGGGGAGGTAGTGTGGAGAAATGCTGTGGTGGGGCCCATGTTGGGGGGGGGGGGGGGGTAGGCTCAGCCAGGTCAAAGGCATGGCAGCCCATTACAGCGCAGCCTTATAAGGAACTGCCCCCAACTCCTTCAACAACTTGGCATGGCCCTGGCAGCCAGCGACACCAGCAGCCAATGGGAGGAGGCGGTCCCACAGCTCAGAGGCTGCAGGCCATGAAAGAGTTAACAGTGCCCCCCAGACAGGGCAGGAGCCCCCCTAGCACAGGAGGTGCCCCACTCGTGGCGGCGCCGTGTACCTGGCACTGCTGGTAGCCCTCAAAGGCCCGCAGGGCGCTGTCGGTCAGCTTGACGTGGAAGACAGATACCCTCCCTCCGACCCTTCCACAGGACAGCCCGTAACTCCGCTCCTCCTGCAGCGCCGCCATCTTAACAACACCATTCCCACCAGCACCGCTGCTCACCCAGCTCCCACCTACGCGCCCCGCCCCCTTCGACACTTTCTTATGCCACTGCCGCTATTGGCAGCGGCCGTTGTCGGATTCCCTGGCTGACCAGTGGCACGTTATCGCGAAAGGAATGGGGCGTGGCTTGCTGCTGTATTGGTAGAGCGCGCGTGACGACACGACTGTATGTATTCAGGGAAGGCTGCGTGACGCGGATTGGCCGCCGAGCGAACGGAAGAGGGTGTGGCCATGTTAGCTCCTCAGATGCCACGGCCAGCTCTCTCGTCAGATATTATTGGTCGGTAGCTCGCTCCGCCGCTCAGTAGATTATCGGCGACGATTAGGCGGCAGGGCGGAAATAGACGCGGTGGGCGGGGCTATGCAGATAGCGCATGTGAAGCCTGACAGACTAGCGATCAGCTGGCTGCACACAGTGTGGAATGTGGGCAGCAAAACAAGGCGCCGCTTCCTGTAACTGCTTCGGGCCCGGAGGAGGCACATTGCTGGAAGCCAAGTCCCCTCCTCCAGAGCCAAGCGTATTACATATACAGATACGATGCCCAGCAGCCTGTGTATTCTAAGTATACAGTACGTCCTGCTCCAGATATAATACTTACACTTGGGTTATCCTCCGCCAGATGGCGCTGTGCACTGCAGACATGCAAAAACAGGCTCCTCCCGGCCCCTCAAATACCCGGGGAACTCCCACAAATCCCCAGATTTCTCTGCAGTGAAGAAATGAAGTATCAGTCTGTCACAGGTGAGCGGGGCTATTACAGCCTGCGGCCCTGTTGGACTATTCCCACCCGCCCTCCTTGTGATGTGCCTCCCAGCCTGGGCTGCGCTGGTCGGGTGAAGGTAGGCAGCACCATGAGTGCTTAACGGAGCCATGCTCCACCGCAGTCCCCCACCAAAGGGTAGGCGGTTTAGGTATTGCCCCGTGTAGCAGTGGACCCTGTGTAAAGGGTCGCCATCCTCCCTCGTTTCCCCCGTATTTGCGCGTGGTTGCAGTCCTCCTCCTCCCTTTTTCCTGCTGCGCATGGCTCTGACACCTCTTATTATCTTTATGTCTTTCAAACGGCAAAGACTTTGGTGGCTGCCCTCGGCCTGACACAAATTATAGCGGGCTTGGGGCATCCAGGGTTGCCTATTGCATAAATCCCTGCTGGCATATTGTGCCTAGATAATCACCATATGGAGGCATCTCAGAATTATGTGACCGGGGTCCCTCTGGGACAAGACTGGCTGTGTATAACGTGTGGCTATCCCCATGCTGATGCTGACAGGGCACGGGTCTGCGCACCGTGTGCCGAGCAAGTACTGGCCCTGCAATCAGGATTGCCAGTGGCTGCACCTTGCTTCAATACTCCTATTTCCCCAGGCTTAAATCTCACTCCTGCTGAGTCGCATACAAGTGGGGAGTTGCAGTCGGCTGTGTCTTCCAGACTGCTTACAGCTGACCAGATTATTGCGGGGTTGACAAAGCGCTTGGGCCCTGGTAAGAAGCGGTCCTCGACGCCCCCTGTTTCTGCCTTTGCTATGGGATCTGAGGAGTTCACTACTCCGCGTGCCTGCACCCCTTCTGATAAAGGAGGGCTGTTCTCTGACTCAGGCTCATCTGATGAGGGGCCGAGGAGTCATGACGATTCTGGCCATGAAGACTGGAGCCAGTTTGACACCATTGGTTTGTTGATTAGGACCTTTAAGGCCCTGTCTATCTCTCTCCCTAACGCAGCTCCCAAGCCGAGAGGGGAGCGTTTCCATACAGCGACACCGCGCTTGGAATTTCTAGAGCAGGATCACTTCCATGCTCTAGTACTCAAGGAATGGGAATGCCCCAGTAAACTTCCAGGGGTCCCAGGGTACTGGGATTGGAAATACCCTTTTCTCCCTGAGGTGGTTAATTGTTGGTCATCGCCCCCTGTGGTGGACGCACCGATCATTGGGGTTCCTAACTCCCCCTTTATTGCAGCCCCTGCTTATAGTACCCTTCGGGATGCCGAGGACCGGCGCATTGATAAGCTGGCTTCCCACGCCTTTTCTTGTGCAGGAACGGCGCTGCGCCCAGTCTGTGCCGCGGCCGTCACTGCAGTGGCCGCCAGGACCCTCATCAGAAAGATGCTTGAGCATCACCCTGAGAATCTTCCCTGGGAGGTGTTTAATGCACTCTCCAGTTGTGATGCATTTGTAAAATGTATCCTTTTAGCGCTGGATGACACCATTAGAATGTGTGCGAGGACTTCTGCCCTTGTGGTGGCTATACGTCGCTTGGTCTGGCTGCGACAGTGGGGTGCTGACGATGTTGCTAAAAGGACTCTGATTGGGCTTCCCTTTAGAGGGCAACGCCTGTTTGGGGCCCGTCTGGACCTGTTTGGTAAAAAGGGGCAAATCACCCCAACGCAGGCGGCCGTCCCGGCCCCCTCGGGACAGGAACACCCCTCCCCCTCCATACAATAGTGCTAAACAAGAACCAGGGGTGTCCTTCCGGAGTCTTCGTGCAGACTCCTGCCCCACGAGCAGCAGACAACGCTCTGGGCCCTCCGGCGGGGCTAAGCCTAAATCTTCCACCAAACCCCCTCAAGCATGATGGGGCGCCCTCGCCCGCCTGGGTGAGGGGATGGCTGCAGCACCTTGCTCCTATCAGGAGGCATCTTGCCTCATTCTGGTGGATACAGGAGGTAGTTTCCTCCGGATACTGGATAAAGTTTGCTGTGCGGCCCCCCCAAGATTGTCAGGGTACGCCTGGTCCCTGCCTCTGTTCAGGTGCTGGTGCAGGCCATGCACGGCCTGCAGGGTCTGGGGGTCACTTGCAGTTTGCCCTTAACAGACAGAGGCAGGGGCCGCTACACCAACCTCTTCCCCAAAAGGATGAGTCAGTCTGCCCATTCTGGATTCACAGGTTTTCAGCAATTCTACTATTACAGGCAGTTTCGGCATGGAAAATCTGAGATGGGCCATCAGCGCCTTGCGCCCAGTGGGCCCCTTGCCGTCTGGGGAGATCAAGGATGCTTATGCTCACATCCCTGTGTCTTCTAGACACTGAGGCTCTTCAGGTTTGTGTTGGAAGTCCAACACTGCTAATTTGTGGCCTTGTTATCTGGCCTCTCTTCTGCTTCCAGAGTGCTCACCAAGGTACTGATGGGGGCTATGTCTCTGATGAGACCAAGGGGCGTCCGCGTGAGACCTACCCAGTCGTCCTTTTTCGCTTCCCAATCTCTACGTCAGGTCGAGTTGGCTACTCGGCTGGTGGTGTCCATTGGGAGTCATTTGGATGGGTGTTCATTCACCTCAAGTCCTCCTTGTCCCCTTGATTGGTATCTCCATTCCTAGGGATGAATCTAGATTTGGTTCAGGTGAGAATCTTCCTTCCTCAGCAATAAGGTGGACAATATGGTTGCGTGGGCTCAGCCCCTCTTTGCTGTCCCCGTCCCTTCACCAGGCAGGAATGCAGCTGGTGGGCCCGTTGGTGACTTGCTTAGAAGTCCCTTATACTCTTCTACCTGGGGCCCTTCTGCAACTTCTATTGCTAATACTGGACAGGGACCCAGCATCCCTGGAGCAGGGTTATGTGTGCCTTTCCCCCTGGTTAGGAGTCCCTCTTGGAGTGGATGTACTCTAGGAACCTGTCTGGGGGCAGTTCCCTTCTTGCCCTTCCTAGAGACGGTCACCATGGATGCCAACCTATCAGGTTGATGGGGAGGTTTTCTTCTGTAACCCCATGCGGATCTGGGGTAGGTGGGGCCTTTAGGAGGTCCATGCACCTATCAATATTGAAACAGTGAGTTTTCAGGTTGGCACTATCTCGCTTGACTTCTCCTCTTCACGGCCTGCCTGTTTGGCGGTGCTCGGTCTGTCTGACGACTGTGGCCTACCTTAATCATCTGTGTGGGACCTGGAGCAGGACGGTCCCCCGGGAAGGTATATGTTCCTGATCTGGGTGGAGGATAATGTTTCCTGCATATCAGTGGTATTCGCTCCGATGGAGGTCCCTCTGCGACAGGATGTGCTAATCCTTGTGTCACTATGAGGTTCAACCAGTGTGGATCTGTTTGGTGCCCCGTCACTATTTCAAGCTCTCGACCCTCGTTTCCCTGTCCCAGGATCCTCTGGCCGTGGTCATGATGCTTTAGTAATGTTATGGCAGGACATTCTGGTCTGTATGTCTTATCTCCGTTCCCCCTGCTAGGCGGGGTTCTGTGCAGAATTGCTCTGGTAGGGGGACCATTGATACTGGTGGCCTAGTGGAGTGTGGATTTGCAGACGTGGTACCGAGGGTGGTAGATCTGTCCGTTCTGGCGGCCTGACTGCTGAATCTTCCGACTTTATGGAGACAGGCTTCTCTTCTCTGTGTTCGTGACTATTGGAAGTCTAAGAGCAAGCTTCTTCTTCTTCCATCTCTTATGAGGTATGGCGTACCCATATGGGTTGGTGTGAGTCTAGGTCTCCTCCCTGTTGGGCGTTCTCTGTTCCCAGGGCTCTAGAGTTATTACAGCATGGCTTGGAGTTGGCTCTCCAACTCAGTACTTTGAAGGGTCAGGTTCTACCCTGTCCGCCTTCCTGTAGAAGTCTTTTGCTTATTTTCCTTGGCTAAGCATTCATTCGGTGGTTGCTCATTGTGTTCCCCACTTAATTCTATGGTCTTTGTTGGGATTTGAATTTTATTCTGTTTGCCTTGCGGGGTGTTCCTTTTGGACCGATTCAGGATGCTGTCTGGCTGTCTTTTACCTTCAAAGTTGTCCTTCTGGGACTGTTACTTCAGTCAGACGTGTGTCTGAGCTGGCGGCTCTGTTTAGCTAGCCTTCGTTCCTTGATATGCACCAGGATAAGGTGGTGCTCCGCTTTACACCGGACCTTCTGCCTATGGTGGTGTCTTAGGCTCATGTATTTAAGATATTGTCTTTCTTCTGTGCTTTATTCCTAGTAACGCTGAGGCAAGGGGATCTACTTTCCATCAGCAAGTGGTGTGCCACAAGGCTCTGTCCTGGGTCCCATTCTTTTTAATATATTTGTAAGTGACATAGGAGAAGGCTTGGTAGGAAAAGTTTGTTTGCTGATGATACAAAGGTTAGTAATAGGGTGGATATTCCTGGAGGTGTCTGCAACATGGACAATGATTTAGCTTTACTGGATAGATGGTCAAAACTGTGGAAACTAGAGTTTAATGTCTCTAAATGTAAAATCATGCACTTGGGTAGAAGGAATCCCTGCTCTGAGTACCGTATGGGCAGCACTGTGTTAGCCAGGACCTCAGAGGAGAGAGATTTAGGGGTACTGATTACTGATAGCTGCAAGATGAGTGGACAGTGTAGCCAGGCAGTGGGAAAAGCAAGCAGGATGCTCGGCTGCATAGCTCGAGGCATCACCAGTAGGAAGAGGGAGGTTGTGATGCTGCTGTATAGAGCCCTGGTAAGGCCACAGCTAGAATACTGTGTGCAGTTCTGGAGACCTTACCTGCAAAAAGACATTATTCAAATAGAACGTGTCCAAAGGCGGGCAACAAAAATGGTGGAAGGACTTAAACTTAAAACTTATCAGGAGAGACTTAAAGAACTTAATTTGTACAGTCTGGAGGAAAGAAGGGAGAGGGGGGACATGACTGAGACCTTTAAATATGTGAAAGGATTGAATAAGGTTCAGGAGGGAAGTGTTTTTAAGAAGAAGCTTAATGATAGAACAAGGGGGGAACAACCTGAAGCTAATCGGGGGGGGGAAGATCAGGAGCAATGTTAGAAAATGTTATTTTACTGAAAGAGTAGTAGATGCTTGGAACAAACTTCCAGCAGAGGTAGTTGAAAAATCAACAGTCACTGAATTTAAACATGCCTGGGATAAGCACACATCTATCCTAAGATAAAGAGTACATACAGTATACACATAAGGGCAGACTAGATGGACCGTATGGTCTCCTTCTGCCGTCAACCTTCTATGTTTCAACAGGTGCTGGAATTTTTTTCCTGGATTGTCTCTTGTCCCTTAGGGGGACTGATGCCCCTTGGGGTTTGTGGGCACCTACATCTGTATGTGCCGTATCTCGTCTGCTTCCAGGGGTTAAGTGGCCCTTGGCCTAGCCTTTTCTTGGATGGCTGTCCCTTCTGGTCCTAGGGAAGGTTTGGCTTCTTCCTGGACTATTGCTAGCGTCTGATCTTGTCAGGCTGTTACTCAGGCCTATTCCTTTAAGGGGATGAGTTTCTTCTCACTTTATTTCTGATTCTACTGGTGCCTTGGTATCTTTGGGCCTTTCAGCACCAGGTTTTGTTGAACAAGTTTGCTAGACCGCTACTTGTTTTTTGTTCATACCTTTTCAAAGGTTTTTATGATGTTGACGTTGGAGCCTTCGCTCATGTCGCTTTTGGTGGCAAGGTTTGCAGGTGACAGTGCTTTTACTGTCTGCTGTGCCTTTTTTGTTGGGGGTCCCACCCTACTTTATGGACACTGCTATTGGATGTCCCAAGTGTAAGTATTATATCTGGAGCAGGACGTACTGTATACTTATAATACCAATTCTACAGGTGAGTATTTCACAGAATTGTATTATACAGTACGTCCTGCTCCACCCTACCCTGGTTTTTGCATTATTCTGGATCCCCTGTATGGTGATTGTTATCATTACCAGTTGTTTTGGTGGTTAAATTCTCCCGGCTTCTGGTTCACTGCTTTTCAATGCTGGGGATTTGTGGGAGGTCCCCGGGTATATGAAGGGCCGGGAGGAGCTTGTTTTTGCATGTCTGCAGTGCACAGCGCCATCTGGCGGAGGATAACCCAAGTGTAAGTATTATATCTGGAGCAGGACGTACTGTATACGTATAATACCAATTCTACAGGTGAGTATTTCACAGAATTGTATTTTTCTACAGGACTCCTCACTTACTAAATGTCCAGTACACAGTCACAAGCCACCGTGTGGAGAGACCCATGTTAGGTTTAATAAAGACCCTCTACTGGAAGGAAGAGGTGTTTTCGCCAAACAGCGCCCAACACTGGGAATAATAGATTTACCCTTCACTCCTTGCTGTGGGTGGAGACATGCAAATCACCTTCCACACATGGATGTGTGTGTTGAGCTTCTGGCACTCATCAGCATAGGGCTGGAAGCATTTGGTGATCCAGTGAAAGAATACACATACTGGATTAATAACTGTCTAGGTTCTGGCCATATAAGAAGCCCGAAATACATCACAGGTTTTCTAAAAGTTCGGCGGCATCCTGGCAGACTGAAATGTATGGAAAGGGATGGCAGCAGGTGCACACTGCTAAGCTTATCTCTGCACCCTTTGGCATTTCCACTCCCGCTGCCATCATTGAAAGCGGCCCAAAATTCAGCAACCCCCTCCCCCCAAGTTTTTAACTGCTTAAAGCAATCATAGACCCAGATAGCGCTCCAACGCAGCCTTTACCCAATATTCATAAAAACACAGAACAAACAGCAGCCATATGCTAATTAGTCCATAAACAACTAAACTGCCACATGAAGTGCTCCCCAATGCTAAGCTGTGTGTGCTATAACTAAATGTATTCTCACTGGGAGCAGGGCTGCTCAGCCAGGGAGCAATATGGCCGACTGCATCCATTTTGTGTTATGAATATTGGGCAAAAGCTTTAGAGAAAAAAATAAATACATACAAGCTGTTTTGGGGCACTGACCTGGGGATGGAAGGTGACAATATAAACTTCCTGGCTATCTGGGTATAGGATCATTTTAATAGGCGCATCCGCCGGTTTGTTACCTTGCTCCATGCTCCCACATCGCATTTGAAGGCTCTCCCTAATCAGCATTGATTGCCATGTATATCAATACCCGACAATCAGTAATGAATGAAAGGTTTTCCACTGGCAGCTCCCCTCCAGCTGCATACGCGCACCACCATGAAGGCAGTAACGGACTCAACCCAGGAATTTATAAGCTCTGACAAGCCCACCACCAGCCCACAAGCTTCTTACTTCCACCCAAGGAGCATCTCAGCCGATCCGTAAAAGTGTTGCAGGAAGAAATCACGGGAGGGGTACATGTGTGATAACGGATTTAACTAAAGCTTTAGTATTGGTGGGGCACATATTGTGCCAGAGGTGGGTATGGCTCCCACAGTCATAATGCTGAGGCTATAGCATTGTAGGGGCAGAACATGGAAAGGGTGTCTTGGCTGGGGGTTGTTACAATGGGGCCAGGTATCAGGAGAGGGGTTGGCAATTAGGGAATGGAGGCGTATGTTAGAAGAAACAATGTATAGGCTCCAGGAAGATAGGCTGGAGGCTACGCCCAGCCCAAGTGACCCTAAAGCAGTGCAGCCCACCAGGAATTCTCCCCATGCTCCCTATGTCCAGTCCAGCTCTGCATACAGGCCATGGCAGGGGTGCATGCATCAGATGCTGCCAGAGGCCAATGCATGCGCCGTGGGATAAAATCCTGAGGTGAGTACATGGCAAATACACAGTGGTGCATTCCAAATTATAATGCCCCAGGGAAGGGGTGTCACCCAGCCTGGAATTTTTTAGACTCTAGTGTAAGGTACAGTGGGCTTTTATCCGCCTTAAAGCAATTGGCCATCCATATAACAAAACAAAAGGGTACACCCCTTTTGTCCCTGCAGCTGATCAGTTCAACTCCAACAGCCAGCTACTTACCTGATCACTGGATCGTATCCTGTGCTACCTGGGGCTCTAACAGCAGTGGGTAATGAATCTGTGTCGGCCAACAGTCACAGAGCACTGCCACTCCCTCTCCATTCATTGCAATGGAGGCCTGACATGTCCCCTCCATTGCAGTGAATATAGAGGGCATGGTAGCACTTCTGTAACTAATGGCATGGGATGTGTGCCGGACACAGAAGCACTGTCAACTGGGCATCGGGCCCCGGCGGCATGGGATGCAATCCAGCAACCAGATGAGTTGATGATTGCTGGACTTGAACCGATCAGCTGCAAGGGACCCTTTTATTTTGTTACATGGGTGGTTGATCATTATAAGTCTTCCTGGTGAGGTGACCACGCACAGCAAAGATGCCAGGCACATATCAGGGATGCACAGGGGATGTGTGTTTGTACTTGGTATTGGTTCTCTTTAATGTGACAGTTTTGTGCAGTAAAGTCTCACCTTTCTCCAGCTGGTCCACTCCCCTTCCTGGTAGATCTGGCCTCTCTAGACAAAATAAACAGGATAATCCCTGAAAGCATGCTAATTAGAAGAAGGGCTAGCATCCAGCAAACAAAAATTACTTACCACAAAAGGTGTGCATAGATTGTTTTTCTATTTTTGCCTGAACAATCCCATAATGTTAGAAAGTGACAAAACCCCTGACCATAAAATCCATTATTGCTGCCATGTTATAACCCAGCTTTTACCTTGTTAGCATTCACTCTGCCAAAGAGGCATGGCAAATGGTTCTGCATTCACTATAACGATCTTTAATTAAAAAGGAAGTCCATGCCTTTTGTAACCCCCCAGCCACCCTTCCCTTCTGCTGTGCTAAACCTGACTTGGGCAATAAAATAATAAAGCAACTCATCTGATCATCTCCCCTGATGCCTGCATGAGAGTCATCAGGGCTCTGCATGCCAGCTGTGGCAATTTAAAATCCTAGCTCCCATTTTCCAATAAACTTGGGGGTGAAGGTTGGTTTGTTCTTTGTAGGAGTGAATAGAGGGTTGACATTACTTTACAGAAGGGTTTTTCTGAGTGATTAGGGATTCAAGTGCTGTTGGTAGGCTCCAAGACACTTCTACCAGATTGTTGGTGGTGATGAATGCATGTAGCCGTTTGTGCAACAGCCAAAAGATGTGCCTGCTTTCTCCCTCGTTCTTCAGGTCATCTAATGTAGGCATTTTCCTGGTCTTTAATATTTGACCTATTGTAGTATTGGTAGAAGCTTCCCAATCGAGGAAGTTTCTAGAGAATAGCCCAGGTTAGAACGCAGGGTTGTCAAATATCGGAGTAAGGGGGCCTGGTCTGCGAACTAGTTGGCGTTTGCTCTGCAGGGGGTCCCAAGTCTCCAAGAAGCGTCTCACAAGAAGGGGTGTGGATTCCTTTTGCGGTTTGGAGAGGGGGGCAACCCATGCAATTGAAGTAGGGTTACTTGTCTGTCAAAATAACTCTTTAAAGTGCATCATTTCGAGGTATACATATATTTCAGCTTTTAAATTGCCTTATACATTTAAGGGTTGCAAACATACTTGTAAATTTTAGCAAAATGACACCCAAGCAAAACAACCAGGGAACTCCTATTTGCACCAGAACTAGAGAAGGTGTTAGACACGTCTGCTGACAGAAATAAGTCTTTTCCCACTAAGCGTAGGGTCAGTCCTCTTATAGATGGCCATCTCTTAACAAGAACTCTTTAGAGGGGCCCTCCTACTTCTAGGAGAGGCAAGTTTAGATGATCCACTCTGTTTGGTACCCAACAGGATACTTTACTGGATTGCCCCTTTATTTCCGGGGAATAAGGAATGGTGTCTCAATAGAATTCATGCACGTCCCTCCCAGGAACTTTTTTGCTACGCCTCTCCCAGGGGGCAGGGAGAAAAGACTGGCCATTCGAAGCAGTCTAGATCCTATGTTGGATATGGGAGTGATTGTCCCTGTTCCCCATCACCAATTGGAGGGGTGGAGGGTTCTACTCAAGCATTATTTTGATAAAGACCTCTGGAGGATTCCGCTTTATTCTCAGTTTGAAGAAGACGAATCTGTAGGTATGCTAGACACTTCCGCATGGAGTACATTTTCTCTGTGAGGAATCTGCTCCCATCTGGCTAGTCTCAATAGACCTGAAGGATGCCTATTGGCAGGTACTGATGAGTTCATCGGCTCAAAGCTTTTTGAGATTTGCAGTAAAGTTGGGGGATCAAATACTCCAACTTCGTTCCGTTCAGTCCGTGTTCCAGTCAGTCAATTTCAGTCCGTCAAATTATGCGGGTCTTGGGGCTAATGACCTCGTCCTTCCCCACTATAAGATGGGGTTCACCTACACTCAAGGACTCTACAGCTGCATAGTTTAAACACTTGGGACAAGTTTCAGGAGTCCATAGACAGGATAATCAAAGTTTCACCCACTGACAAGCACAGCTTTGTCAGGGACCTATCCTGGTCGGACTCCAAGGACACGGTAGTGGCAACAGACGCCTCTTCATGGGGTTGGGGGGGGGCATTGCGGATCCCTGACCATTTAAGGGAAATAGTTCAGAAGACTGAGCCTATCCCCATTGAATCTCAGAGAATTGTTAGCTGTGAAGAAAACATTGCTAGCCTTCTTTGCCTTCTCTCTCCACCTGAAGGTTCATCACACAGAAATCAAAACAGACAATGCGACTACTAAGGCATAAATGAATCGTCAGGGAGGGACAAGGTCATCCATCCTGCAACAAGCAGCAAAAGAAATTCTGATCTGGGAAGAACTGAACTTTTTATCCCTATCAGCCATCTGCCGAAATCTGGTGGCAGAATTTTTAAGTCACTCTCCGCTATTGGAAGCAGAATGGTCACTGAACCAGGAATTATTCAAATCATCTTTGTGTCCCGAGAGGAATTCTGGAGGGGACAAAACAACAATCTGAGGAAATTCTTCTTATCGATCCCTCCAATCATTCTCTAGAAATGGCTGCCATGGCTCACCAGTGGTGTTTCAGTCTGGCTTATGCTTTTCCTCCAGTTTGGATCCTCCCTCAGGTTTTAAACAAAATATCATGCCAGTCAGCCACAATTCTATTGCTGGCCCCATGGTTGCCGAAGAGACCATAGTTTTCAACTGTGAAGATGCTCTTGGTCTAAGAGACTTGGGCACTTTCAGTGATACCAGATCTTCTATCCCAGGGACCAGTGCTTTGCCACGATCGACAGAAGTAGCATCTGACACTTTGGACCATGAGGTGAGAAACGAGGTGAGAAGGAAGATTTATTTGAAAATTTGGAAAACTTTTAACACTTGGCAGGTGCACAAAGATTTCCTTTTGGAGGGAGTCAACCTCGGTCCCAGCATCAGTATTCCGAAGGTTCAATTAGCAGCCCTTTAGTTTTCTGGATAACAGACTTTCATCCTTCGCGTTGGTCAGGCATTTTTTGCTAGCCGTTAAGTGGTCCAGTCCAGTCTGAGGTTATCTTCTCAATGGGATCTCGACCGGGTCCTTAGAGCTTTGGCCGCATCACCCTTTGAACCTCTGTCAAACACTCATATTAAATTTCATACATGGAAGGCACTCTTTTTGATGGCAATAACTTCAGCCAACTGAATCAGTGATATCCAGGCTCTATCCTGTCATCACCCCTTTCTTCAGGCTTTCCAAGATCGTATAATATTACAGGTGGATCCTTGCTACCCTCCTAAGATATCTTCCGACTTTCATTGGACCCAAGAGATTATCCTTCCATTCATGGGGATAGTGATTCCTCCCCGGGTTCTGTAGATAATAGGTCTTTGGATGTCAGGGCCTGTTTGCTGTAATACCTTCGGCAAATGAAGGATTGGAGATAGGCCGACAGCTTATTCGTTGTCTTCTCAAGTCACAGGAAGGGTCAGTGCGTTTCCAAGGCAACATTGGCCTGATAGATGAAGAGCACTATCAGTTTTGCTTACAAAAGATCGCCTTCTCCAGGGCGGATTACAGCTCATTTAACAAGACGTATTTCTACATCTTGGGCGAAGCAAGCTGGTGCCTCTATCGAACAGATCTG
Source organism: Gastrophryne carolinensis (assembly GCA_027917425.1). Classification (NCBI taxonomy): domain Eukaryota; kingdom Metazoa; phylum Chordata; class Amphibia; order Anura; family Microhylidae; genus Gastrophryne; species Gastrophryne carolinensis. The sequence goes on along the minus strand of CM051234.1, from coordinate 282,543,442 downwards.
TAGAGCGGCAAACAGTCTTCAGCTAAGATGTTTGTTAATCATTACCGCCTGGATCTGCTCACCTTGCAAGATCAATCCTTTGGCAGGCGTGTTTTGCAGGTAGCCTTTCCCCCAGTAGAGGTAGTATCTTCTATCCTCTCAATGGTATGCTGCTGTAAGGATGTTTTGAGAAAGTTACCTGGTAATTTCTTTTCTAAACACCCAAAAGGACAGCACACAAGCTTCCCTCCCCCAGGCTACGTTATTTTGTTATCTTACCGATTTACCAGTTGGTTCTTTGCCTTTGATTTTCAGATCTCTTAAACTACTGGTGTCTGGAGGAGGAGTTAAAGCTTTTGTATATTCTGGTGGTCATGTGTTCCTACCTTGGGGCATGACCTTAATATCTTAGTGGTATTCTGCCCTTTTGGATTTTTAAACGAAAAGTTGAGCTCCTTTAAATTGTCACCAATCTAGACAGTCCGCATGCGCAATTCAGATACTTCGTTTTGAGGGTGTTATTCTGGTTTCATTCTCTGGGAATGGTATGTCTTGGCGCAACTTTGAGTCTTGAGCATGCTCTGCTATGCTCAGAGACAACTGCTGGATCGTCCACACAGAGCACCAAAGGACAGATTTTGCTGTTTTTTGCACTTTTTGCATGGTCCTGGAAGAATGAAATTGGAAAGAGGGCAACATTTTGGAGCCCTGCTACTGCTTCTACACTGTGCTGCAGAAAATGGAAGAGAGGCACATTGTACAGGCATTGGGTAATCCGCCGGGTTTACAGTCCCTTTTGTAAAAGGGTTGGGGACCACTGTCTTAGAGGGTCCACTTGCCCTCACAAAGCTTAAATCTCAGATCTAGGTTAGAGGTGCTTTTCAGGATGTGCCTTTCTAACAAATACCAACAATTAGGAGGTGTCACAAGTTCTCAGAGTAGGAGGAAGGCAAACAGTGAGCTGACAGCTCACAGACCTCATGCAGAGGCTAATCTAACAACAAAAATATGAGGAATGAATAGCAGAGCCTGCTCCTCCACTGAATGTCGGAAAAGAACACACATATAAAAGGATCCTGATGACAGCAAAGAAATTTCATTAAAGCTGACTTCCAAAAGTAGATGAAAATGTACAGGAAAATCTAGCTGGACTTATTCCTTCCTGAGGAAGCTCATGCAAAATGATGGAAGAGTTGGCATGATTTTGAAACATCTGCTAAGATAGAGCTACTGTTTTTAGATATTGTATAACTGTAAGATATTAAACTAACTTATGCATGCAAGAGATATATTTTTCTAGTAGACAAAAAAGAAGAATTTGTGGAAATGTTGATTTATTATCAAGGTGGTAGTAGGTGGCTGGTAACAATCTAGTGAGGGGTAGGTTATCCCACATTTTAGGAGTGTCTACATATATACCCATACAGTTGGGATCCAGACCCTCCCGCAAAGGAAAGTTTATTGGAGGAAGGGACTGCAGAGTAATACAGAGAGATTGTATTTCTTTTAAGGACAATTTCTCAAAGGATTTGTTGCCCCACCAACTGGAGTAAGGGAAGAAGGGAAAGGTGTGCTAACTTGAAGCCCAAAGGGCATTCACAAACCCAGCAAAATCACTTATAGAGGAAAAAGGAAAAGAAAGTAGGAAAAGAAAATAGAAGTGCCCAAATCCTAGAAAAGGAAATCTATCCTATTCAAGCTTTTGGCTAAGAGAGCTTTTTTCATATTGAAGAATCCAAATGGGTGACTCCCAGAGGTGGCAAAGGGAACGCTTTCCATGGTACTCTTCACAGGTCAGGGACAGAGACCTTCTAAAACCAGGGGTGCTCAACCTTTCTTCATTAAATACTACTTTTCCGATTATCTCATGTACCAACTGAAACATAAGGGTGGTTAGCCACCTGAATAAAACACACAACAACCATGAAGAACGCAAAATGCGCTTACAAAGTTTTCATTACCTTTTGTACTTAAAGTATTTTAGGCTTGGGTAACGTTTAAATTACAGCAGACCAGGTTGGGGTACAAATTAGTCTGCAGCCTCCCCAAGCATAATCTGATAGGATCTTGCGTTTCACCATGCAGCACTGATTGGGTACCCCTGTTCTAGGCATTAATAGGTTTATGGTTTCAGAGCTTGCCAGGAGCAGACACCCAGAAGGCTGAGCGAGAGCCTTGTAGGAGATAAAGACTTAAGGGGGCTTTGTCCCAGTTCTGTTTAGCAACCTGCCCTGCGATACTTCTAATGCGTGTAAGCAGAGCGGGACCATGCTTCAATTGGAGCCCCCCCCCTTTTTCCGCTGCTCTGTCCAGTGACCCTCCTCGAGGATCGCTTCAACAGATAAAAGCTGAAAAGGCAATGCTACCTCTTGAAAATACCATTTTGTGAGTACTCACCTGAAAAATGGATATTGTTGGTGTGCCACACACCCCGCTTCACTTCTTAAATATTCATCACTTCATGGGTTAATCCACCGCAGGTGACGTAGTGCAGAGAGGAAGTCTTGTAACGAGCCCCCTTCCGGCCTATATATACCTGGTACCTCCCTTCAATCACCAGTATATTCAAAAAGCAGTAAAACAAGGTACCAGTATTCCACCAGTAACCTCCAAAATCAATTTTGATATAAATAAAAAAGGGCTTCACCATATAAATGCTTCGGTAATACCGAAAAGGGCGGGTGTGAAGCGGGGTGTGTGGCACACCAACAATATCCATTTTTCAGGTGAGTACTCACAAAATGGTATTATTCTTGGTGTGCCACACACCCCGCTTCACTTCTTAAATATTCATCACTTCATGGGACATCCAAAAGCAGTGTCCACAAGGGAAGGGCATCTCAAGGCCAGGTGAAGCATAACTTAAATGACTGCAGTCTGCAGAACTTTGCGGCCAAAAACAGCATCCGCTGAGGCCCGCACATCAACTTTGTAAAACTTAGAAAAAGTGTGAACAGAAGACCAGGTGGCGGCCTTACAAACCTGTTCAACAGAAGCTTGGTGCTGAAAAGCCCAAGACGCCCCAACAGCGCGAGTGGAATGAGCAGTAATACGAAAAGGGGGAACTCTTCCCTTAGCAGAATAGGCCGCAGTAACGGCCTGACGTATCCACTTGCTAATGGCAGATTTGGCTGGTGCCAAACCCTTCTTAGGCCCATGGGGCACAACAAAAAAGGAATCCGTCCTACGGAAAGGAGACATGATAATCAAGTAGTACTTAACACAGCGTACTACATCCAAACAATGCAAAACCCTCTCTTTGTCATTCTTAGGATTAGGACACAAGGAGGGAAGAACAATATCTTGGTTCAAATGAAACGCAGAAACAACCTTAGGAAGAAAGTCTGGCTTGAACCGAAAGACCACTTTATCCCGATGCCTCTCGAAGTAGGGCGCCTGGATAGTTAAGGCCGCCAATTCTGAGACACGCCGGACAGAAGTGATCGCTACCAAGAAGACAATCTTCTGAGTCAGGGTAGACAAAGCAATATCTTGCAAAGGCTCAAAAGGAGGAGCCTGAAGAGCCGAAAGAACCAAATTCAAATCCCAAACAGGGAGTAATGGTTTCCTGGGAGGCCGCACATGCGTAACCCCCTGGAAAAAAGTTTTAACTAAAGGTTTAAGCGCAACACGCTTCTGAAAAAAGACAGATAAGGCAGAGACCTGCCCTTTCAATGTACTTAGCTGGAGACCAGAGTCCAGCCCTGATTGTAAAAACTCCAGAATCCTGGGGACCGAAAGGACCCTACAAGGAAAAGATCTTATCTCACACCAAGTGATATAGGCTTTCCAAGTCCTATAGTAGGTGATGGAAGAAGACTTCTTCCGGGCACTGATCAGAGTCTTAATGACTGAATCAGAAAGACCCTCCTCCTTCAGGATGGAGGTTTCAGCCGCCAGGCCATCAAACCCAGCGCTGGTAAATTGAGGTAACACAATTGACCCTGAGTGAGCAGTTCGGGCCGAAGAGGCAGAATGAACTGGTCCACTGCCAGCCAAACGATGTCTGCGAACCTTATTCGTTTTGGCCACTTTGGGGCCATGAGAACGGCGTACACCCTTTCCAGAGCCAACTTCTGAAGAACTCTGCCCAGCAAGGGCCACGGAGGAAACAGGTATAGAAATCCCAGAGCTCCTCAGTTCAGGGACCTGACGTCCACTGTCAGAGCCAGAGGATCCCGGGAGAGAGACACGAAGCTCGGGAGCCTGAGATAGAGATGAGGGGCCCACAGGTCCACCTCCGGAGTCTCCCATTGGAGACACAATAAGAGAACCACCCGAGGATGGAGAGCTTATTCTTCCAGACGGGGAGAGCACTTGCTCAACCGGTCCGCTACCTGTTCCATCACCTCTGGAATGTAAACCGCCGAGAGACAGGGAACATGGAACACTGCCCATGTCTAGATCAGGGACATTTCTCTGATGGGTAAGTGGGGCCTCCACTGCCCCTGAAGCCGCAGCTCCTTCCAGAATCTGTCCCATCACGACAGACCGGTGTCCGTGGTGACACCTCTCCAAGGGAGGGTCAGGAAAGACCTGCCCTATACAAGATTGGTCGAGACCAATCACCACAGGAGGAACTGCCGTACACGGGAGGACAATTGGAAGGACTGATCCAACAACAGAGGTTGCTGGACCCAACACGCTAGCAGAAATAGCTGAAGTGTTCTTGTGCGAATTTGGGCAAAAGAAAGACACACAGCGTCTTGATGAGAGTTCAGGCCAGGATGAACCGACCCCTGACCGCGAGGGAGGGTGAGACTCGAATTCCAGGTTGTGACCTGTCGACACTACCTCCTGGATCCATCTGCCTAGAACCACATGGTTCCAATGGTAGAAGTGTCGCAATAGTCCCCCCACCCGCACGGGTGAGGGCAGCCCCTCATTGCTGAGTGGGCTTATCAGCAGGCTTGGGCTTGGTGCCCCAGGACTGAGTGGGCCGGCCACGGCCCCTCCCCAGAGTCCAACCTGCGCCACTGGTAGCGGGAAAGGACGTACCTTTTCCCGCTCCGAACCTTTGAAAGGAAGGCCTACCGGAACTTGTGCCCCTGAAGGGACCACGAGGCCTTTTGCGTTGTGGCATCTTACCATCTTTTGCGACTGAATCAATTTTCTCCCCAAACAGACGCAACCCCAAAAAGGGGAGGGCTGTGAGTACCTTTTTGGAAGCCGTGTCTGCTGACCACTGACGCAGCCATACTGACCTGCGAATAGCCACCAGCATAGCTGCCGCCTTGCTACTCATAGTCAGCGCATCGTCCTGAGCGGCCAGGACATAAGCTACAAAAGATTCACACTGCTTAAGTGCAGTGAACTGTTTGCAAGCGGGATCAAGATCCTCATATAGCCCCTGAATTAGGGACTTAATTGCCAATAGAAGAAGGGCTGAAGCACATACCGGGCGCAATGCTGACCCGGAATAGATAAAACCATGTCGAGCGTATTGGTCAATCCTGCGATCTTCCCCATCTTTGGGGACAGTGGTCTCAGCAGATTGTACCATAGCCGAGCTGGAGAGTCCTAGTACAGGGGTATCGACGCCCGGGGGGACAGCCTCACCAATTCTGGTGGAAAAGGATAACGCTTTTCCCAACTGGAAGGAATTCCAGATAACCGCGTGGGATGTTCCCATTCCTTAAGAACCACCCTCTCAAAGTGGTGCTGTCTGGGAAAAACCGAACTCGGCTGAGGCTCTTTGAATAACTGACCCTTCGGCGGGGCGGCCGCCTCAGGCGTATCTAAACTCAAAATATTAAACATTTGAGCCAGAATGGAGGGGGTGTCAAAAACAACCCCCTCTGACCAATCGCCGATCTCATCAACCACATGCTGACCTGTCGGCTCATTTGACTCCGACGGGAGTTCATCCTCGTCAGGGGATCCATCGGACCATTCCACAGGTTCACAAAACTGGTCCTGTGGAGCCGAAGGTACCGGAGTCAGGTGCCTTCGTTTTGTAGCGGTTTTAAACGCTGCTTTAACGGACATCATTTTCCGGGGGCAGGGCTGTGCTGCTGCCTCGGAATGCGAATCCCCACTTTTGACAGTGTCATGCGGGGTCCGGAATAGGGATGGAGAGGTAGGAGATGATGAAGGATGCGATGGCACCGCAGCCGAAGCAACGGACTGGCGCGCAATAGTCTGTTTTGCACAAGGGATGCAAATAAAGATATCATCAGCTGGGAGTGGAACCCCACAACCTACACACCCCCCAAACGGAACAGCAGAACCGTTTCCGGAATCTACGGAAGCCTCCATATGGTGATTTATGGTATTCGCAATAATGGGACTTTTAAGGCATAAGCCGACCCGGGATGCCCCCTTTATTTTAGTAATGTCCCGGAAGGGAGGATTTATATAAAATTTTTTTTTTTTTTTTTTTTTTTTAAGTTTAGGTCCCCTTTAATAGAAACTATATATATAAACTTATATATAGTCTATGTATATAAACATTCAAATCAATTCCAATAATTAGCCAGGCACATAGAGCCGGAGGGCTAGCATAAGCAGGGATCCCAGGATCTGCAAGGCAAGAAAACAACCATCAGATCCTTCACATGTGTATAACATATAAGTATGGCACCAAGTGCCCTTAAATGACGCCCCCTTGATAATAGTGATTTCTCACTGTATTATTAAACAATATCTCCCATTTAACGGCCCCAACGGGAGGGGCCGCTTACCTGTACCGCAATCAGCCGGTAAGCCTGCAGCCAGCAGCCATGAGCCGGCAGAAGACAAAGTGCGGCCGTGCGCCCACGTGCCTTCCTGTTTTGAAGGAAGCTGGGACGCTGGGCCCGCCGCAGACGCCGCTGACGCCGCATGACGGCCCGCCCCCCCCCTACGCTGATCAGCTGGAACACTTTACAGCTGATCACAGCACGGGCGTCCAGGCAGCGGAGGGGGGAGGGTAAAAACCGCATGTGCTGACAAAGCTCAATGAATGCCAGGCGAGGAGAGGGGAGAGGGGGGAGGGGGTAGGGGGCCACAAGCAACCAACTGCCAGAGAGGTGGCCAGCCCATACCCAGCGCAAGCTGCCCTAAAGCAGACCCAAAATATACACATGCTACAGTGAATGTATAAACATGACATATATGTTAACATGCAGTGATACAGTGAAACACACATACTAAAGCACACCCTCACCACCCCCCCTCCCCCCATAGTGAAGGGAGAAGGGACCGAACGGGAGAGAAAGGGGCTACGGGGACCCTCGGGACAGGGGCATCCCATTTCCGGATCACCATGCCGGTTCGCCGCATTGCCCCACGCATGAGGTTGAGCGGTAGGAGATAAGCTCCTAGGCACTTAAAGTGCCATCTACCATTTGCCCGGTGAGCAGCCAAGGCTGGGAGGCTTCCTATTTCACCATAAAAGGTATACAAACTCAAACCGGGCAGAAATAGACCAAAAGGGGGGTGGCGGGGTAAGAATACCCCGGCCTACCTGTAAGCAGGAGACTTCCAACTTCTGACTTGTCAGCAAGCAGAGAGAAAAAATACTGGTGATTGAAGGGAGGTACCAGGTATATATAGGCCGGAAGGGGGCTCGTTACAAGACTTCCTCTCTGCACTACGTCACCTGCGGTGGATTAACCCATGAAGTGATGAATATTTAAGAAGTGAAGCGGGGTGTGTGGCACACCAAGAATATAGCATTTACCGTGCAGACTAAACAATGTAGTTTCAGTTTACTGAAAAGTCTGTGTTAAAAAAAAAATGTGTAGTGAGATGTTTAAGTATCATACCTTCTGATATCTAATATAATGCTATTACCCCCATTTTGTAGCTGTATCTAGAATACACACAAAAAACACAAGATCAAAATCAAGTAAATTAAACAGTTTAATAATCTTTATTAACCTGTTGAGTGAAAACCACTGCATTATATTTCTTTGAAATACCATATACTTATACTCTTCTAATAAAGTAATTTTAATTTGCATCATTATACTGTAGATCCTCTTAGCAACTGCCAGCAATGATCAAGCAGACAAAGAGCTTCAAAATCTTAGGCCCTTAGACTTAAGACTTTACTTATTCTAGCTTTCTGCTTTTTTTTATTAATGTGGAAAATAAAGTTTTGTCTAAATTCTATTGTTAACTAGTTAACCTTGCTGATGTGATTAGCCAATCAATAATCAAAAAATATTCCATTACAAAGAAATGGACAACTAAAACCCAGAACCTTTCTGCTAAGTCTGCACTGAATGGTCCACATACTTAACTTACGTTTTTAGAGCTAACAGATCTGGCATCTTGGGATTTTAAAACACAAAGGTTTTCAAAGGCTTTGTTGAAACAATATTGAACATCAGCATTTTTTTTTTATCAGAAAGGCTCATTCTTAGTTGGCCCATGAAATGCATGTAAAGATATAAAGACATAATAGTTCATAACAGACAGAATTGATTAGGGTTTGGTAGTATCGGAAGACAAGTACGGAATAGTCTTACAAACATTTATAATGTTTAAGAATGGTCCCATGGTTAAGGTTTCTGCTTTGGAAAGATTGTAATATAAATGGTCAAAATAAAGATAGGCCATAATGGCCCAACATTGTGATTGCTATCTTGGACCCTCAACATAAGGCTTCTTTACTTAGGGATCATGTTTTCTATGGTGATCAACAGTGACATGCTTTAAACAAAATCTACATTACATGCAGAACTTAGGACATCTACACTTGATCCAAAACTCTTCTATATCTATTTAGCTTTTTTAATCTTTTCTGCTCTAATTCTATGCAGACAACATAGAATACATAGTGAAGTTTTGGATTTGCAAATATTGTCATCAGTTAACAAAACTCCCTATTTTTGCTTACCATTTTATTGTGTGGTAATACATTACAGCAGGCATCACAACCTGCACGGCTCCGAAACATTGTTAGAAAAGAGATAATGGGGCAGTAACCCATGTACTGTCATGGCAGATAATGCAGTAACATTGAGACTCAGACAGCCTTTGGCAGAAGACATGCCTTTAACATTGGAATACGCCTTTCACTTACTATACAGTACAACATAAATACCATTAATGGTCAGATTCATGTCTGAAAATCGCACCCCCTGTCCATTGTAGTTATGCACATAGCAGAATCCAAAACAGCAGCAAACAATTTCACATTACTTTTTTTTGTTGTTTGCTTTACTTTTACACCATTATTCACCTTTTCACAGTCACGGGAGGGAACAGCGAGTCAATTATTTAAGAAAATAAATATTACATAGAATATCTTTCGGATTGTACACTGCACCTTGCCAGGAATTATTTCAGGGAGATCGTGTGAGAATTGTTGATGCTTTAAGATCTTCTCACTAAACAAAATGGCTTCAGTCTTCATCTAGAGATGGTAACTTAATTGCGGGCGGCGATTACAACTGATAGGGCTACACCTCCTATTGCTATGGCTGTTGCCCCAAAAAGCCATTTCCAGGAGATAGACTGTGGAAAGAGAAGCAATAAATAATGTTAGAAAAATATAAAAATGCAGAATACGCTTCTTTTCTCCCTCTCAATTCATGCTCAGCGCTGGCAGAGTTAAAGGAAAACTCCCTTTTAGTCAGGTTTTTGGTGTTCTGCCTTACTGTTTTCTGCTTCTGGGATGTAAAAATTCTGTGAAATACTCACCTGTAGAACTGATATTATACGCATACAGCACGTCCTGCTCCAGATATAGTAATAACATGTGGGTAATCCTCCGCCGCCGTGCACTGCAGACATGTAGAAAACAAGCTCCTCCCGGCCCTACATATACCGAGGGACCTCCCACAAATCCCCAGCATTGAAAAGCAGTGAGAAAGAGAAGCCGAGAGAAACCAACCACACAGAAAATGGCAATAATATCAATGATAACAATCACCATACAGGGGATCCAGAACAAGGTGAAACCAGGGTGGGGTGGAGCAGGACGTGCTGTATGCGTATAATATCAATTCTACAGGTGAGTATCTCACAGAATTGTATTATTCTAAGCATACAGCACGTCCTGCTCCAGATATAGTAATAACATGTGGGACATCCAATAGCAGTGTCCATAAAGTAGGGTGGGATCCCCGTGAAAAAGGCACAGCCAACAGTAAAAGCGCTGTCACCCGCAACCATGCTACCAAGAGCAACGAGAGCAATGCTCTAACTCAACCTTTGAAATCTTGTAAAGGAGGAACTGAACACAAGCAGTGGACTAGCCAGCTTGCTCAACAGAACCTAGTGCTGAAAGGCCCAAGCCAAGCACAAGTAAGAGAACAAAAAACAAAAGAGAAGAAGAATCTTCCCCTAAACGAGTAGGCCAGAGTAACATCCTAACCATGCTATTGCAAAAAAAGGGTAGCCACGGCAACCTTAGAACTCTCCCCATCGGGGAATATGAACCCAGGTCTCAGGCGAGACCAGCAGGAATACTGAAAAACAACGCTAACAAGACTCAGCAAGAGCCGAAACGTTTACTTTAGGCTCAGAAGGACAAAACCAACCGAGCAAGACCAATCCAAAGGGCACCTACACCCGTGGTAGCAATCAGATCCGGTACATAAGGATGGAGACACCTATAAGCCCCAAAGGGCATAATCCCTACCAGGGACAAGAGACAGACCAGGAAATCTCCAACACCTGTTGAGGGATACAGATCCCTTTAGCTCAGAGTAATCTAGACAATAGCCCAGAGGCCGGAGGGTCTGGAATAAAGGAGAATAAAAAACACCGCCTGGACCCAATTCGGCGTAAGGCGGAACACCCTCACCTCATGGTGTACAGATATATAAACATATATATATATATACAATGACTAGGACCGCTAACAGAGCCAACCTTTATGGCACACTTCTGACTGAAGCAACCGCCCCAGAAGAGCGATATGAGGGAAGGAACAGTTCAGACAAGAACCTGAATAAGACCCAAGGGAACCCTTAGCAGGGAATCCGGATAAGTAACCCCCCCAAAAGGGAGCATAGAAGTCCCTGGGGAACGCACCTGAGCAACCCCTGAGGAATGCTCAACACAGAAGATTGAACTAGACTTCTGCAGTAGGCGAACAGGGTGAAGCCCTGAAAACCTTCAGAGAACTGAGTTGGGGAGCAAACTTCAACCATGCTATAATAACTCTAGGACCCAGGAATAGGGAATATCCCGCAGGAGAGAGAGCTAGTCCAAGCAAAGCAAACTAGAACAACATACTCCAACATAGCCGGCAGAAAAGGGAGAAGAAGAGGAGGGAGCTAGGCCTAGCCCTCCAATAGAGAAAAGACACCCAGAGATACCCATCTCCATAGGGTGAAAAGCAAACCGACCAATCGCCTAAAAGGCCTGTAGGTAGGGGCGACGTAGTAAGGAGCCTGAATAGGCAGAACAGCCCTCTTGAGAGGGCATACAGTACAACTGTCTTCAGCAGAAAATCTGCGAACCACACCCCGCTGGGCCACCCAGGGCCCCCAGCATAACGGTTCTCCCTTTCTACAGCAATCTTATGCAGAACCCCGCCTAGCAGGGTGAAAGAAGTTAAGACATATAGAATATAATGTCCTGACAGAAACAATACTAGGCCCTTATGACCAAGGCCAGAGAGTTCTGGGACAATAACCCAGGACAGAGTCCCCGTAATAGCAAAGGGGCCCCACAGGGCCACACCAGTAGGGACGCAGTGAGACACTAGAATAGAACCTCCTGCCACTTAGATCAGAACCAGAACCTTCTTGAAGGGTCAACCTGTTCCGAGACCTTCCCAGATAAAAAAGGACAAGCCACTGTTCTCAGACTGACCGAGAGTCTCCAAAAAGGACAAGTCCTGAAGAGGAGTAGTCCAGCAAATCAGAGCCCACCAAAGGCTCAATGTGTCAACCGAAAAACAGTATGAAGATGGATCCCCTAAGGGGCCCCCCTTAGGGACCACGGGGGATTTCAGAAGAAATAAGACCCCCCAGTCAACCTGCAAAACTTGGTACCCATGGTGACCATCTACAGGGAGAAGAGAGAAGGAAGGAATGGTCCCAGACATCTTCCAAGAATTTACAACCTCAAAAGGAACCCCCGTAACAAGGGGGAGCGTACTGACCTAGTTCCAGGGGTGCTGGAACCCTGTCCAGGATAAGTAGCCTAAGGTGTCGCAGGGCCCAAGGGCTTCTGAGAATAAGGGACAGCATCTGGGCCACCACCAACAGGCCCACCAGCTGCAAGGTGAAGGTAGTGTGACATCAAAGAGGGCAAGGCCCTTTCCATAATAAGTCCACATATAGCAGAAGGAAGGTTCTAACATGAACCAATCTAAATGCCACCCCGTAGGGAGATACCGAACCAGGGGACACTAAGTAAGTGATGTGCCTGAGCACCAATGCACAGGACTCCCAAAGGAGCCACAAGGCAATAGGCAACACAGCCTGATGCAAAAATAGGAAGCAAAGAAGGACAATCAAGTAGAACCTAGCGCGGACGCCACACGGGCACATCCAAGACACCACTCCCATACTCGCCTTGGTGAGCCGTCGCCGTCTGGGAGCAGGAGTTGGACCTTCAACACTGGCTGGAAATGGCCTAGGTGTCCTGAAGGCACAGGGGACTAAAAAGGGATTATAGATCCTCACAGGCATCATGAGGTCCACTGGACAAGAGCGCCTGCGGCCCAACAGGTACATACCATGTAGGAACTGCCTGTGAAAGTATAAATGCTAGGCCCAGAAAGCCATCCCGGGTCAGACTGCTTCATCCCAGAGGGAAAAGGAAATGTGGATGCAAACACAAGTCAAGGGCCAAACTGTAAGAGAGCCCGGACCCTGCACGCCGAACTCGGCCTGCCTCAACCCCCGAAGGGAAAACCGGGACTAGAAGAACCCTGACAACCTTAGAAAGGGACCGCCCAGCAACTCCATTCTGCATCCAGGGGGACTACCTCCTGTAACAACCTGAAAGCAGCATGGCGCCCTGCGATAGGAGCCCAGTGCCACAGCAGTCCCCTCGCCCAACATGGCGAGGGCGTCCCTTCATGCTTGTGCGGTTTTGGCAGATTTGGACTTCGCCCTGCCGGAGGTTCCAGGGCGTTGCCTGCCCCCCCCTGGGGCGGGCCTCCACTCCAACAAGTTGGAAGCACACTTCTGGTTCGCGCTTGACACTAATGTAGAGAGGGGGAGGGGTGTCCCTGCCCCTGGGAGGCCGAGACGGCCTTCTGCGCGAGGGTGCCTTACCCTTTGTTCCAAAAAGGTCCAATCGGGCCCCAAATAAGCGTCGTCCTCTAAAAGGAAGGCCAGTAAGAGCCTTTTTAGTATCATGGTCAGCCCCCCACTGTCGCAGCCAAAGCAGGCGGCGAATAGCCACCACAAGAACCGAGGTTCTAGTGCACATTTTAATAGTGTCATCCATCGCTGAGAGAATAAACCTCACAAAAACCTCACAATCAGACAGTGCATTAAAGACCTCCCAAGGGAGATCCTCCGGCTGGTGGTCAAGTATCTTCCTAAGGGTCCTGGCCGCCACCGCCGTGATGGCCGCGGCACAGACCGGGTGCAGAGCCGTCCCTGCACACGAGAAGGCGTGGGAAGCCAGTCTGTCAATGCGCCGGTCCTCAGCATCCCGAAGGGTACGATGAGTAGAAGCTGTCATGAAGGGAGGGTTAGTAACCCCAATAATAGGTGCATCCACCTCGGGAGGGACTGACCAACAGTCAACCACATCAGGGGGAAAAGGGTACTTCCAATCCCAGACCCCCGGAACCCCTGTAAGTTTACAAGGTGATTCCCATTCCTTAGATATAAGAGCCTGGAAATGATCCTGTTCCAGAAATTCCAAGCGCGGCGTCGCCGTGTGGAAACTCTCCCTCTTGGGCTTGGGAGACTCTCCCGGAGGAGAGATGGATAGTACTTCAAAGATCTTAATGAGTAATTCATCAGTGTCACACAAGCCCCAGGAACCAGGGCCAGAATTGTCACGGCTCCAAGGTATCTCGTCTGAGGAACTGGAACCTGAGAAAATTTCACCTTCATCAGAAGGATCAAGGTCCTGCATAGCAGCAGATTCTTCAGTTTCAGCGGGAAACATAGAACCAGGAGGCGTCAGGGACCGCTTCTTTCCAGCGCCCAAGCGCTCCGCCAGACTAGACCTCACCTGCTCAGCCGTAGGTAGCCTGCGCGGCACCACCTGCTGGTCATCCCCGCTCGAGTGCGACTCATCAGGAGTGAGATTTAAACACGGGGAGACAGGAGTATTGAAGCGAGGTGCAGCCACTGGTAAACCGGATTGCAGGGCCAGTGCTTGTTCAGCACATGGTCCGCAGACCCGTGGCTCTGTCAGCATCAGCATGGGGTTGTCCACATGCAGTACACAGCCGGTCTTGTCCCCGCGGGACCCCGGACACATAATTCTGAGATGCCTCCATATGGTGATTATCTAAGCAATATGCCAGCAGGGATTTATGCTGTAAGCAACCCTGGATGCCCCAAGACCCGCTAGGAATGTGAGAGAATTTAAATGTGAACCCGTTTAAGATATATATCAGGCCGGGAGATGCCCCCGGAATCTTGGCGTCTGAAAGACATAAGGAGAAGAGTGGGTGTCAGAGCCATGCGCAGCTGGAAAAAATACCATTTTGTGAGTACTCACCTGAAAAATGGATATTGTTGGTGTGCCACACACCCCGCTTCACTTTTAATATTCTTCACTTATTGGGTTAACTCACCGCCAGGTGACGCTGTGCAGAGAGGAAGTCTTGTAACGAGCCCCCTTCCGGCCTATATATACCTGGTACCTCCCTTCAATCACCAGTATATTAAAAAGCAGAAAGACAAGGTACCAGTATTTAACCGGTAACCTCAAAATAAATCAATATAAATAAAAGCTTCACCATATAAAGGCTTCGGAATACCGAAAAGGGTGGGAGTGAAGCGGGGTGTGTGGCACACCAACAATATCCATTTTTCAGGTGAGTACTCACAAAATGGTATTATTCTTGGTGTGCCACACACCCCGCTTCACTTTTAATATTCTTCACTTATTGGGACATCCAAAAGCAGTGTCCACAAGGGATGGGCATCTCAAGGCCAGGTGAAGCATAACTTAAATGACTGCAGTCTGCAGAACCTTGCGGCCAAAAATAGCATCCGCTGAGGCCCGCACATCAACTTTGTAAAACTTAGAAAAAGTGTGAACAGAAGACCAAGTGGCGGCCTTACAAACTTGTTCAACAGAAGCTTGGTGCTGAAAAGCCCAAGACGCCCCCCAATGGCACGAGTAGAATGAGCAGTGATACGAAAAGGGGGAAATTTTCCCTTAGCAGAATAGGCCGCAGTAACGGCCTGACGTATCCACTTGCTAATGGCAGATTTGGCTGGTGCCAAACCCTTCTTAGGCCCATAGGGCACAACAAAAAAGGAATCCGTCCTACGAAAAGGAGACGTGATAATCAAGTAGTACTTAACACAGCGTACTACATCCAAACAATGCAAAACCCTCTCTTTGTCATTCTTAGGATTAGGACATAAGGAGGGAAGAACAATGTCTTGGTTCAAATGAAAAGCAGAAACAACCTTGGGAAGAAAGTCTGGCTTGAACCGAAAGACCACTTTATCCTGATGCCTCTCAAAGTAAGGCGCCTGGATAGACAAGGCCGCCAACTCTGAGACACGCCGGACCGAAGTGATAGCTACCAAGAAGACAATCTTCTGAGTCAGGGTAGACAAAGCAATATCTTGCAAAGGCTCAAAAGGAGGAGCCTGAAGAGCAGAAAGAACCAAATTCAAATCCCAAACCGGGAGTAATGGTTTCCTGGGAGGCCGCACATGCGTAACCCCCTGGAAAAACGTTTTAACTAAAGGCTGAAGCGCAACACGCTTCTGAAAAAAGATAGATAAGGCAGAAACTTGCCCTTTCAACGTACTTAGCTGAAGACCAGAGTCCAGCCCTGATTGTAAAAACTCCAGAATCCTGGAGACCGAAAAGACCCTACAAGGAAAAGATCTCATCTCGCACCAAGCGATATAGGCTTTCCAAGTCCTATAGTAGATGATAGAAGAAGACCTCTTCCGGGCACTAATCAGAGTCCTAACGACTGAATCAGAAAGACCCTCCTCCTTCAGGATGGAGGTTTCAGCAGCCAGGCCGTCAAACCCAGCGCTGGTAAATTGGGGTAACAATCGACCCTGAGTGAGCAGATCGGGCCGAAGAGGCAGAACGACCTGGTCCACTGCCAGCCGAACGATGTCTGCGAACCACACTCGCCTTGGCCACCTTGGGGCCACGAGAACGGCGGACACCTTTTCCAGAGCCAACTTCCGAAGCACCCTGCCCAGCATGGGTATCGGAGGAAACAGGTATAGAAATCCCAGATCCCCCCAGCTCAGGGACATGGCGTCCACTGCCAGAGCCAGAGGATCCTGGGAGAGCGACACGAAGTTCGGGAGCCTGTGATTGTGACGAGAGGCAAACAGGTCCACCTCTGGTGTCCCCCATCGGAGACGCAGTGAGCGAAACACCCGAGGATAGAGAGCCCATTCTCCCAGACGGGGAGAGCCCCTGCTCAACCGGTCCGCTTCCTGGTTCTCCACTCCTGGAATGTATACCGCCGAGAGACAAGGAACATGGGCCTCTGCCCAGGTCAGGATCAGGGACACCTCTCTGAGAGCACTCAGACTGCGAGTCCCTCCCTGATGATTGATGTAAGCAACCGCTGTTCGATTGTCTGAATGCACCTGGACCGGAAGGCCCAGAACGTGCTGAGTCAGGAGAGCAAGCACCCGACGGATGGCTCTCAGTTCCAGAATATTGATGGGTAAGTGGGCCTCTTGAGGTTCCCACTGCCTCTGGAACTGCAGCTCCTTCCAGAATCCGCCCCATCCTGACAGACTGGCGTCCGTGGTGACAATTTCCCAAAGGGGGGTCAGGAAAGACCTGCCCTTCACGAGATTGGTCGAGACCAACCACTACTGGAGGGACTGCCGGACCCGGGAGGACAACTGGAAGGGCTGATCCAGCGACCGAGGCTGCTGGTCCCAAGACGCCAACAGATAAAGCTGAAGCGTCCTCGTGTGGAATTGAGCAAAAGGAACTGCCTTGAAGGAGGCAACCATCAACCCTACCAGCCTCATCCCCAGACGGATGGATGGCCGAGGATTGGAGAGTAGGACCCGAGCCAACTCCTGAATCAGATGAATTTTGGACTGGGGAAGAAACACTCTGTGTTGATGAGAGTCCAACTGCATCCCCAGAAAAGACACCACCCTGGAGCGAGGGAGGACTTGGGGAAGTTGATCACCCAACCAAAGCTTTCCAGCGTGGAGACCACCATGCTGGTGTCTGTCTCTGATTGATTGAGCTACGGAGCCATGATGAGAAGGTCGTCCAAATAAGGTACGACACGAATGCCCCGAGATCTGGAAAAGGCCATGACCCCTGCCAGCACCTTGGTGAACACTCTTGGAGCTGAGGTAAGGCCAAATGGAAGTGCCACGAATTGATAATGCTGATCTTTCATCACGAATCGAAGAAAACGTTGATGAGCGTGGCAGATGGGAACATGAAGATAAGCATCCTTGATGTCTATGGACGTCATGAAGTCCCCTTGCCGAAGAGAGCCGACGGCAGTACGCAAGGTTTCCATGCGAAACTTCCGAAAACGGATGAACCTGTTGAGTAACTTCAGGTCCAGGACGGGACGAACTGGCCCATCTTTCTTGGGGACTGCGAAAAGATTGGAGTAGAAACCGAGGCCCATCTCTAAGCGCGGAACCGGACGGATGACCGCCATCTCTAACAGATTCTTTACCGACGCCAGGAGCCCCTGCGCGGCCAAAGTATCGATGGGCACCCGAGACCGAAAGAACCGTGAAGGAGGGCGAGACTCGAATTCCAGCTTGTAACCGGACGACACTACCTCCTGGATCCATCTGTCCGGAACTTCCTGGTTCCAAACCTGGGAGAAGTGTCGCAATCGTCCCCACACCCGCAGGGTGAGGGCAGCCCCTCATTGCTGAGCGGGCTTACCAGCAGGTTTGGGCTTGGAGCCCCAGGACTGAGCGGGACGGCCTCGGCCCCTCCCCCGAGTCCAACCTGTACGCCTGGTAGCGGGAAAGGAAGCCCCCCTACCCGCTCTGAATCCTCGAAAGGAAGGCCTACCAGAACTTGCCCCCCTAAAGGGACGACGAGGCCTCTTGCGTTGTGGCATCTTACCACCCTTTGCGACTGAATCAATTTTCACCCCAAAAAGGGGAGAGCTGTGAGCACCTTTTTAGAAGCTGAGTCCGCCGACCACTGACGCAGCCATACTGACCGACGAATAGCCACCAGCATTGCAGCTGTCTTGCTACTCATAGCCAGCGCATCGTCCTGAGCGGATAGAACATAGGACACAAAAGATTCACACTGCTTGAGCGCAGTAAACTCTTTACAAGTGGGATTGAGATCCTCATATAGCCCCTGAATTACAGACCTAACAGCCAATAGTAGAAGAAGGGCCGAAGCACACACCGGGCGCATCGTTGACCCGGCATAAATAAAACCATGGCGAGCGTACTGGTCAATCCGACGATCCTCCCCATCTTTAGGGACAGTGGTCTCAGCCGACTGTACCATAGCCGTGCTGGAGAGCCCTAGCACAGGGTTATCGACGTCAGGAGGGACAGACCAAAGCTTCACCAATTCTGGCGGAAAAGGATAACGCTTTTCCCAACTGGAAGGGATTCCAGATAACCGCGTGGGATGTTCCCATTCCTTAAGGACCACCCTCTCAAAGTGGTGCTGTCTGGGAAAAACCCAACGCGGCTGAGGCTCTTTAAACAACTGGCCCTTTGGCAGGGTGACAGCCTCAGGCGGATCTAAATTCAAAATTTCAAACATTTGAGCCAGAATGGAGGGGGTGTCAAGGGAAACCCCCGCCGACCAATCGCCAATCGCATCAGCCTCAAGCTGATCTGCAGGCTCATCTGACTCCAACAGGAATTCTTCCTCGTTCGGGGAGCCATCGGACCATTCCACAGGCTCACATATCTCGTCCTGTGGAGCCGAAGGTACCGGAGTCAGGTGCTTCCGTTTTGCAGTGGCTTTTAACCCTGCTTTAACGGGCACTACTTTCCGGAGGCTGGCCAACCGTGCCGCCACCTCGGATTGCGAATCCCCACTTTTGACAGTGTCATGCGGGGTCCGGAACAGGGAGGGAGAGGTAGGAGATAATGGAAGTTGCGACGGGCCAGCAGCCGGAGCAACAGACTGACGCGCAATGCTCTGCCTTGCACAAGGAATGCAAATAAAGACATCATCAGCTGGGAGCGGAGCCCCACATCTTACGCACCCCCTGGACGGCTCAGAAGAACCGTTTCCGGCAATAACGGAAGCCTCCATATGGTGATTTATGGTATTCGCAATTTTTTGGGCTTTAAGGCATAGGCCAACCCGGGATGCCCCCTTATTGTAAATGTCCCGGAAGGGAGGGTTTTTTTTTTTTTTTTTTTTTATAATATATATATATATTTTTTTTTTAAAGGAAGGTCCCCCTTAATAATAAATATATATATATATATATATATATATATATATATATATATATATATGTATATTTTTAAATATAAAAATATCCCAATTTTCTTTTCTTTTTTTTTTTTTTTTTTTAAAAAAAGAAAGACTAGCCAAGTAACATAGAGCCGGAGGGCCGCTATAATCAGGGATCCCAGGATCTGTAGGGAAAGGAAAACCAACAATCAGATCCCCATACAAGTGTAACATGCAAACATATCTATGCATGGCACCAAGGTGCCTTTAAATGAGCAAAAAGAACAAAACCTTGCCTTTTATCAAATCATAATGACACTAAGCATAATGATGCCTCCTTAAAAAACACTCGCCCCTATGTCTTCATATTACAGACTTTAAATCCCCCTCAACGGCCCCACCAGGGTGGGGCCGCTTACCTGAAAAGGACCGAGAGCAGCAACAGCAACCGGAGGGACGATGCAGCAGGCAGCCGCAGCAAAGTAAATAGACCCATGTGCGGCAGCGAGCCCCCCCCCCACGTGACTTCCTATAAACCAAAAAGGAAGGAAGTGAGGCTGGGGCCGGCCGCATGACGCTACTGCCGGTGCCACGCCCCCGTCTCTGCGTCACCGGGACCCGCCCCCCTAAGCCCGATCAGTGCGGCCAATTCATCAAGGGATTACAACCAGATGAGCCACTACAACGTGCACAATAAGGCAGGATGAGGAGGGGGGAGGCGGAGGAGGGGGAAGGTGGAGAAGGAGGAAAGAAAACATAGCGCAGCCAACCAGACAGAAAAGCCTGCCAGACGGCGGCCGCAAAGAAACCAGGGGAGGCGGGAGGGGGGCTGTGAAAATATAAAAGCTAAGGCGGCAAGCCAACCTACACAGCGCGGTCCGCCCCAACCGCCCCCTAAAGCTGACCTAAACACTGGCAAAACCGGCCAGTACTATTAAAAAGACCTGCCCGAGGAGCTCCCAGGAGGAAAATCGGACTGAGTGCACACTTGCTGTGCAGTCTGCTCAATGCATAAAGTAACACACACATGTTATAATGAAGTCATACAGTGAAATACACAGACATAATACACAACCCTCTAACCCCCCCCCCCCCCATAGTGAAGGGAGAAGGGATCGTAACGGGAGAGTAAGGGGCTAAGGGGACCCTCGGGACAGGGGCATCCCATTTCCGGATCACCATGCCGGATAGCCGCATTGCCCCCAAAAGAGGGGGTCGAGCGGAGGAGATAAGCTCCTAGGCACCTATAGTGCCGTCTACCAATTGCCCAGTGAGCAGCCTAGGCTGGGAGGCTTCCATTCCACCATCAAGGTATAAACAATCAAAACCGGGCAGAAATAGACCAAAAGGGGGTGCCGGGGTAATGGTGATTGAAGGGAGGTACCAGGTATATATAGGCCGGAAGGGGGCTCGTTACAAGACTTCCTCTCTGCACAGCGTCACCTGGCGGTGAGTTAACCCAATAAGCGAAGAATATTAAAAGTGGCGGAGCGCGCCAATTCAAGTCCCCGCCCACTCCGAAGAGCGCGAAGCTCTGAGGTAATGGCTAGGCAAGGATACAATCACACGCTTAAGGATTCGTAGAAAAACCGTTACATCTAGTAAGTATGTATAAGACATACGGCGGCAGCCGAAAACCGAATAACGAGCAAGCAGCGCGGCTCTGACATTTCAATGTTAATGAAGGGCAGAAATAAGGCCATAAGCGTGACATACTGGTACACTGGGACTGCCACACACATACCCCCCCCCTTTCTTTTACCCCTAACTAGTTGGTGAAATGAGGGAGGATAGCGACCCTTTACACAGGGTCCAGCACTACCCGGGGTACGGGACAATAATTGCGGGAGGGGCATCCACTAGAGCAGGGGTACTCAACTACTTTCAGTGGAGGTCCACTTACCAGGGTCTGCCGTGGGATGAAGGTCCGGGGAGGGGGGCCGCAGCCGCTAACAGGGTGTCTCACCGGGGCTCAAACAGCACGGGCCTGTCCGGCACAGGAAGGGTCATTGCTCAGGTCTCCCTTCCCAGCATGTTGTTAGCTGAAAAGCTTGCACTCTACACAGGAGGGCGAGAAGCGGAAGTAAATGAGAGGTGGATGGGGGACAGGAAAGCTCATTGCTCAGGTCTCCCTTTCCAGCATGTTGTTAGCTGAAGAGCTTGCACTCTACACAGGAGGGCGAGAAGCAGGAAGTAAATGACAGGTGGGTGGGGGGACAGGAAAGCTCATTGCTCAGGTCTCCCTTTCCAGCATGTTGTTAGCTGAAGAGCTTGCACTCTACATAGAAGGGCGAGAAGCAGGAAGTAAATGACAGGTGGGTGGGGGGACAGGAAAGCTCATTGCTCAGGTTGGCTGAGGAGCTTGCACTCTACACATAAAGTAAATGGGGGACAGGAATCTCACCTCCTTGCACTTTCTCGGCCACTGGCCCGGTTCTCCAGCAGCTCGATGAACTGGTCCCGGGTAATGGCCTCCTCGCCCCGGGCCAGCCGCTCCTCCAGCCAGCGCAGCAGTGTGCTCTGATGCCGGGACACCACTGACTCCGGGGCCGCCACCTCTTCCAGCCTGAGTCAGGCCTGTTCTAGCAGCACCGGCGGTGGGGGCGGCAGCAGTGCGAGTGGACATGACGAGCCTCCAGGTGTGTGCAGCGGGCTCTGCTTGCCGCTCGAAGCCTCCGCCAGCTCCGCGCTCTCGGCTCCTTCCTCCTCCCGCACCTCTTCGTCTCCACTCCTCCCCCCCCCCGCCTACGAGGCCCGAGCCGCTTCCACCTTCCCCGGCCTGGCCACACTCATGTGCCCGCCCCCAGCTCTGACAGCCCCGGCCAGCAATTGTCACCGGCCACCGCCCCTGGCTCCAGGGACACTACACCAGCCCTGGGCAGCGGTCCGGACAAATGGCGTCTGCGGTCCGGATTCGGACCGCGGTCCGCCATTTGAGTACCCCTGTACTAGAGGCTCACCATCAGCCTAAACCGCCTACCCTATGGTGGGGGATTGCGGTGGAGCATGGCTCCGTTAAGCACACACGGTGCTGCCTACCTTCACCCGACCAACGCAGCCCAGGCTGGGAGGCATATTCTTCTACAAAGAAGACGGGTGGAAATAGTCCCGCAGGGCCTGGGGCTGTAAAGCCCCGCTCGCCTGCGAGAGCGTGATACTTCATGTCTTTGCAGTTCAGCACTGCAGAGAAATCTGGGGATTTGTGGGAGGTCCCTCGGTATATGTAGGGCCGGGAGGAGCTTGTTTTCTACATGTCTGCAGTGCACGGCGCCGGAGGATTACCCACATGTTATTACTATATCTGGAGCAGGACGTGCTGTATGCTTAGAATATAAACAGTGTGTCATGAGTGGCTTTCCTGGCCTGGAGTAATGCTCTTAAGTATAGCTTCTGCCTACAAATCCTTGATACTGACAAGAGTGAGCTTCAGCTCCCCTCACATAGCAGAGCCTAGGTCAGCCAGCAATAATGACAGACATCTTTCCCCAGATGGGAATGCTGCCAGTAACCCATTTAGCTATAGAATACAAGACTGTGATCGCCTCACCTGAAGAGGACGAATTAGAGCTGCAGGAGTTAAACCTGTAAGCTCAGGAATGTGGCACATATATTCCGCCTTAAAGTGGAACGAAACCCAACAGCAGCCGGCCTGGAATCTAAAAGATCCCAGGGCTGGCCGCAGGCAAAGGGCTTCTATTGATTTCAGTATGGAGTAAGAGCAGGAGCAACCCCAGTGGTGCTCGCTCCCGTCCCAGCCTATCTGGATCGCTGGGTGGCAAGATCACGCACACTGCCCAAAGATACAGGGGATGCTCCTGCACCCCACTGAGAATGTTTAGGCAAAAGGCTCAGATTGGACTAGAGCCCCCACATACGCCGTTAAAGCAGGGAAAGGTGAGTCATTGCCAGCGCCCCAGTGGGTTTCACACAGTGGCGTACCCCAATTTTGTTTTGCTTTAAACCCAGACGACCAATAAAAAAATCCCCAACTTATGTTTTGTTAAGAAACATTTAAAAATGACATGAAAGTCACAAAGTCAAAACAACAAAATTTATACACAAAGCTGAATAATTAGCAGAGAAGGGGAGTCTTCCAATAAAGTGCTAAATGCTAGTGACAAATTAAATGTATTATTTTATATAGTTATATATTTTAGATTTTCCTATTTACCACTGAAACCTCCTGGCTGCAAGCTATTGTTGACTGCTACACCCAGAAACCCCTTAAAGTGGACCAAAACCCAGGATTTCGACTATCCTGGGTTTTGGTCCACTTCCCCAGGGCACCCGATCGGGGGTGCCCCACTGTGTGAAACTGTGTGAAACCCCCCCCCCCCATCGCTGCAGCGCACTCACCTCACCACGGTCCTACGGCGCATGCGCAGCCGCTCCTCCAATCAACACCCTCGGAGCGACATCTAAGCTCAGCGGCTCTGAGCGTGCTGGCAGCCTCATCTCACGGTTCCCTTTAACAGGGAGCGTTCCCGAGCCAGCCATTCACATATGGCCGTAGCCGGCACGCGCCCTGCCACAGGGATAGCGGCAATGCGGCCGCAGCCCGCACATGCACCATTGGACCGGGAAAGAAGGTGAGTTTATGAGTGACCTGTGGGGTTTCACACAGCGGGGTGTCCGGATTTTGGATGCCCCGTGGGGAAGAGATGGATCGGACCGGGAATCTTATAGATTCCCGGGCCGATCCAGCAGGGTTTTGGTCCACTTTAAATTAAGAACTGAAATCTACAAGAATAGAGCCTGATTTAAAACTGAAGGGAACCTGCTTGTCTGAATATCCAAGGAACACCATCAGTGTTCATCTGCTACCTCATTATACTCTAGCCCCATCTCCATGCTCCGGGTAAGTCAAGTTATATCTCCCCCTCTCTGCTCATGAACTCATCTCACTGTTAAAACTCATTCACTCCCTCTATATCCAAACACAAGAGACACACTGACACTTTCAAAACCCACACCTCCTCTGTCTCATTGCTTTTACTGGTGACATCTCGCCTAACCCAGGGCCGTCCTACTCATGTCTCTCCTCCTGTAAACCTCTCCATCCCTCTTCATCAAAGACAAATATTAGTAACTGTGTTAAACCTGCAAACACACACAACCTTTCCAATCTTCTAAAACTCACTACTTCCCCACATTTACTTGTGCACTGTGGAATGCACGCTCAGGGAGACGGACCAAGACCCGGGAAAGTGAATATCCTGGATTTTGGTCCACTTTAAGGGCCCACTAGACAAACATATATGTAATGTATGGATATGGATATATATATATATATATATATATATATATACACACACACATATATATACAAGTCATATGGGCAATGTATGTCAGTTACCATAGTTGATAGACCTCGATGTCGACAGCTCTCAAGGTAATATGAACACGTCCTGCTTGTTCCTGGCCCCTTCCCACTATCCAAAGTATGACCATCCAATAGAAAGACAGACAGTTGGGTCCCCATTCCCCCTGACATTTGAACACCTGGTTTGTCACTTCCCACTCCCTCTGGGGTGGGCCTTGATCCCCTCTGTCTGGTTTAAAAGCTTTTAAAACTAATGGTTCCTAAATCTCTGTTGTAAAGTCACAGGAAGCCGATTCTGGTGTCAGCGGACACAGACGAGTTCTGTTCACACTTTGAACCCAAACATGGCTGATCTACGTGGCTCCTGACCCAAGCTCTCTTTATCTCCGTATTGAAGAATCCTAGAGGGGCGAGAGACTCAAGTAGACATGCCTTATGTTCTCTAGGTCATGACAATGTAACTGGTTAAGAACTAGGATGCATATTAATTCCATAATTCTCTATGGAAGTATGGTCCTTTGTGCCTGCAGAACTGCTATGAAGTTTATTCAGTGAGCGAAGGACCATACCAAGTGGACGGCTTGCATTCAAATGCAGAATATTTGTTGCTTATAAATGAGTGATCTTTGTGTTGTGCACTGTATGTCTGTGGCATGCAGGATAGCCCGCATGCCATGGGACTTGATCTTGGGACCTGGTACGTTTCATGCAACAGGGGGTAGGATAGAACAGCTTCAGGGGACAAAGATGTATAGATTTTTTAAAATGTTTTTTGCCTGAACAGACCCTTTAACATTAGACTGCTATAATATATGTTATTGCGTCGATTACCCAAGAAGTCTTTGGAGGTGTCTTGGTTGTTGAGCTGGCAACATTTCCCAGCATCTTTTTATACATTGCAGTTTCTACACTTTTCTGGTCAGCATGTTTCTTTACAAGTTTGGAGAGTTCAGCATGGATTGTCTGTAACAGAGGAAAACAGCTTAAATATTCTACTGTATGTGGCATTAATGGCCTTGTTCCGATTTTGTAACATTACCTTACCATAAAACATATTCAAAGTCATATAATCATATATCATATAAAAGAGAGCGCACAGCCCTTCTACTCCACTTAAGTGCCAAGCACGTAGAATCTACGTGCTTGACTTTCCCCCCTGCTTGTAAAAAAAATACAAATCACAAATACTCACCTGACCCCTCGTTGGATCCGGCTGGGTCTCCTCTTTCATTTGGTGCCATCCGATCCCCCGTGGGGGGTCGGATGGCTCCAGGAGAGCCCCCGGAATAGGCCGCCCCCCCCCCCGTTTTGGCAGCAGCAGCTGCTAACTGTAAAAAAATAAATAAATAAAAATGACATTTACTTACCTGCAGTCGCGCTGCCTCCCTCCGGGTCTCCTCTTCACTGGGGGGCCTCCGATCGCCCTTTGGGGGCGGGGCTTATGACGTCACTCCCGGGCCTCTTGCTGCCTCTCCTCGGCTCAGCTGTCAGATGCCCTGGTGATCGCTGGGCAGAGCAGTGGAGGGGCAGGGGATGCTCTGATCCCCTGCCCCCCCCCTCCTCTGGCCAGCGATCACCAAGGCACCAGCGATCACCAAGGCATCTGACAGCTGATCACCACAGGAGCTGACAATCGGGTGAGGTGAGTAAAGTAAAAAAGACTTTTTTTTTTTTTTTAATAAATGACATTTTTGTGTGTGTGTGTGTTTTTTTTTTTATGTTAACCCTTTGTGAACTGGTAAGGGGTCCATGAGACCCCTTATACCAGTTCACAAGGCTGGGGTCTGGCAAGCCACCTGCAACTAGCGGGTGGCTTGCCATTAACCCCCGCACCCCCAATTACCTGCCTCCCCAAAGCCCAGGGGGGGGCAGAAGAGCCGGGGCCCACACAGGGTATGTGGGCTCGTAGGCTGCAGGGTGGGGGGCCACAAAAGCTGGCCCCTCCACTCTGTTCCTACAAGCCCCCATAGCTGGTCCCGGGCTGGTTATGACGGGTAAGGGGGGCCCTACGTCATTTTTTTTTTAATTTTAAAGGGTTAGGGTTAGCCTAACCCTAACCCTTAAAATAAAAAAAAAATGGGTCCCCCCCCGGGAGGGGGGACCTTACGTCATTTTTATTTAATTTTTAAGGGTTAGGGTTAGAAAAAAAAAAAAATGACATAGGCCGGGGGGGTCCCCGTTTTTTGGGGGGAATTTTTATTTTTGTATATTTTTTTATTTTTAGGGGTTAGGGTTAGCCTAACCCTAACCCTTAAAATTCAAAATAAAATTTTAAGGGTGAGGGTTAGGGTTAGGCTAACCCTAACCCTTAAAAAAAAAAAAAAATTAAAAAATGACATGGGGGGGGGGGGGGGGATTTTTTTTTTTTTTTAAAGGTTAGGGTTAGCCTAACCCTAACCCTTAAATTCCCCAAAAAAAGGGGGGACCCTATGTAATTTTTTGGGGGATTTTTGAGGGTTAGGGTTAGCCTAACCCTAAACCCTTAAAATTACCCCCAAAAATGCCCCCCCCCCCCCCCCCCGGAAGGGGGGGGCCCTATGTCATTTTTTTTTTAATTAACCCCTTATGTTTATAGTGTGGATAGTAGTTGTATTTTATTTGTAATGTAATAAATAAATGTAAGTGCTCTTTTCAGTTTGGGGGGTCTCCAGGGCAAGAATGGGGGGGCTACCGATACATATGTGGTACCGTTGTAATCGGGAGAAATGGGGCTATCACATGCAATATGGTTTTTATTAAAAAAAAAAGGTTTTATTTAAAATAAAGGAGACAATTGTTTAAAAATATATATTTTTTTGTTTTTTGTTTTTTTAAGCAGAAATATTCAAAAAACAGTAGAAAAATTCCAAACAAGACATTTCATGTTAAAGCCTAAACTCTGCTGCAAAAAAATGTATATGTGATGTATAAATTTTTTCTGGAAATTCCAGCAAAAATCACGGTTAATCATGGCGCAAAATGGGGAAAAATGACCTGTCAACAGAGGGTGACAAAACTTCAAGTAGGCTGACAATTAAAAGGGTTAATAGTACCTATGCATGTTGGGTATTGTTCTGCTCGGGGGACCTTGCGCTTTCAGATTTAGCTTGTTTTTCTTGTTTGCATATTGATATTTTAGGAAAACATGGTTTTTATTCTGCTTTTTTACAATTGTTTTTAGGGAAACCCTGTGCAACCTAAGAATTCTTCAATGGATTACTGTATTACTTTGTATTACTGGATTACTGTGTTTCGTCCTATAAGACGCACTTATTTTTCCCAAAAAGTTGTGGGAAAATATCCATGCGTCTTATCGGGCGAAGGTGGGAAAAAAAAAATAAAAAGCAGAATGTTAACTCACCTTTCCATCGCTCGTGCTGTCCCATAAGCTGCGGAGGCAGCCTTCTCTGCAGAGCCAGACACCCAGCCTGTTACAGCGGTGGGCATGGCCGGCGCTCGAGCGTCGGCCACGCCAACCGCTATACCAAGCAGAGTGTTCACTCTATGCTGGCACCGCAGAGAGGAGGCGATGGGGGCAGCTGTATCTGCCGCCTTTTTGCGCTGCGGAGGAGGCGGCGGCAGACACAGCTGCCCCCACCGCCTCCTCTCTGCAGCACCAGCATAGAGTGAACACTCGGCTTGGTATAGCGGTGGGCGTGGCCCATGGGGAATGCCCATGGGGAATGGGATGGGGGAACGCCACACTGCCTGTAATGGGGTGTTTTAGCACAACATTTAGCTTAGAATATTTTTTTTCTTATTTTTCTCCTCCAAATCCTGGGTGTGTCTTATGGGCAGGTGCGTCTTATAGGGCGAAAAATACGGTACTTCCAGAAAGATGAGCCCACTACAACAAGCTCAGTACTCTTAGAAAGCTTAACATGTGTACTTTCAGGGAATATATGGTTTGTGGGGATATTCTTAATTTAAAGGGTTGTTTTGGTTGAAAAATCGCAAGGTGCGCACTTTGTCTGCAGAGCTGAAATTTTTAAGTAAAATTACCGTTATGCGCACGCTTTACTTTGGGGTGTTTGGCAACTCTTCCCTTGACAGTACCTATGCATGTTGGGTATTGTTCTGCTCGGGGGATGTTGCTTTTTCAGATTTTATATGTTTTTTTCTGTTGTAGTTTTTTTTAGGAAAATGTGGCTTTGATTCTTCTTTTTTATTCTTTTTTAGGGAAACTCTGTGCAACCAAAGAATTGATTGAGGGATTACTTCCAGAAAATTGTGCCCATGTCAACAAACCTGGTACGCCTAGAAAGCCTGAGGTGTATACTTCCAGAGAATATATAGTTTTTGGGGGGTATTTCAAATTTAAAGGGTTCTTTTTCTGGAAAGACCGCAAGGTGCGCTTAGCGGTGCATAGTTGTATTTTATCTGAAAATCTCCTAAAGCGCTGTTTCAGTTTGGGGGAGTCTCCTGGGCAGGAAAGGGCGTCTACCTATACATATGTGGTAACGCTGTGACCGGGATTAATTGGGGTTTCACATGCAATAAGATTTTATTGACAAACTTACATTTTTTATTACAAAAAAACACTACAAATTGCAAAAAATAGATTTTTTTTTATTTTTTTGCACATATTTCACCCAAAAGTATTGAGAATACACCTAAAAAATTACAAACAAGACATTTCATGTTAAAGCCCAGACTCTGCTGAAAAAACAATATATCATTTTCCTGGGAAATCCCTGGAAATCCCTTCAAAAATCACATTTGAACATGGGGAGCGCAAAATAGTGCAAAATGGTCTGGCACCAAGGGTGACAAAAACTCCAGGTAGGCTGGCAGCGAAAGGGTTAAACGTCAAGCAGGTAGATTCTACTGCTCTCTTCTCCTACAGTTAACTGCCAAGCATGTAAATTCTACATGCCTGACCTTTTCCCCAGGGGGGCCCTTGGATCCCCAACCCAGGGGCAGAGCACACCCATTCCCTGTCCCACATGATGGATTCTGCCAGCACGGGAGTGAGAGCAGAAGCCCCATCCCCTATCACTTCCGGCTGTCAGAAGCAGAGGTGGATGGCGATGGATTGAAGGTAAGTATAACAATGACCTTTTTCGTGTGTGTGTTCTTACATTTAACACTTTGTAAATTAGTAAGTGGTCCCAGTTTACAAGGCAGGAGGGGCTGGCAAGTCACTGACTTGCCATAACCCCCCACCCAATTACCTGCATACCCAAAGCCCAGAGGGGTGCAGAAGAGCCCGTGAGCCATATGGACTATGCCGACTGGTGGCATTCAGGGCCAGGGCGGCTGATCGGCCTACATATTTCACCCCAAAATTTTAATTTCATGTTTCAAGCTCAAACTGCCGAAAAAAACAAATCATAATTTTCCTGGAAATCCCTGCAAAAAAAATCCCCATTAGACTTACAAGTAACATTTTGTCTACGAGTCCTTCAGGACAACCCACAGAGAGAAAGCGGCTCCACCCCCTGGGGGGAAACACAAACTGAACAGAGGTTAAAACCCAACCCCTTCCTCTCCACCTCAGTCTTAATCAAGTAACATAAGGTATACCGTGGGACAAAGGGAGAGAACTCCCGTTACCAGTATGTCTAACAAAGATTTTCTCCCTTCGTCCTTCAGGACAACCCATGGAGAGGATTAGCAAGTAATTATAACTTAGGGGTGGGAAGCTGCTAGTAAGACCCTTACCTAAGGACTGATGTTTTGCAGAAAGGAGATCTTGTCTATAGTGTTTGAGGAACATGTGGAGTGAAGACCACATTGCAGTTTTACAGATCTCTTCTATAGAGGCACCTGTCCTCTCTGTCCAGGAAGCAGACATAGCTGCCAAGACCTGTGGAGGAGGGACTCCTCTGGATGTGTAAGCCTGCACAATAGTCTGTTTTATCCATTTGGAAATAGTGGATTTAGAGGCAGCTAGGCCTCTTCTCTTGCCCCTAAAAATGATCAAAAGCTGTTCTGCTATTGGTTCTCTAGATCTTTCTAAATAAATGATTAAAACTCTTCTCACATCTTATAGTGAGAGAGCTTCTTTGTTCCTGCTGTAGCAGGTAATATTGGGAGCACTGGGGGAACTGTCCAGTAGGGTTCCTTCATCGATAGAGCTTGAAGCTCCCTTACCCACCTTTCTAACCAACAGAAAACAAAATTTCAAGCACAACCACTTTTCTGACACTTCTTGCAGTGGCTCAAATGGAGGTTCCAGTAACCCTTTCAACATAATGGTTAAAGTGGACCAACACCCAGGGGTGATATATAAGATTCCCGTGCCGATCACCTCCCTCACCGCGGGACATCCAAGATCGGGATGTCCCGCGGGGTGAAACCCCCCAAAACCCCAAAAAAACCTTACCTCTAGACGCGCGCGCGCCCGCGACGGCCGTTTGTGAATGGCCGGCGCGGGCGCGCGCCCTGTAAGAGTGACGTGCGGGAGGTGGACGCGCTGTCTTGGACGTCGCTGTCACCCGCTTGGACGTCGGCTGGGATTGGACGGCGCGGTCACGTGGGAGCGTGGTGAGGTGAGTTTTTGGGGCTTTCTGGGGGGTTTCACGCAGCGGGGCACCCCCAATCGGGGTGCCCCCCCGAAGTGGACCAAAATCCAGGATAGTCAAAATCCTGGGTGTTGGTCCACTTTAAGTCCCACATTGGAACACCTTTAAAAAGGTGTTGGCCTTTTACGGATAATTGCCTTAAATAACTGATTATTAACTTGATCCTGTCTCAACTGGTAGTCTATGAAAATGGATAATGTTGAAGTCTTTATCGTACTTACTTCTAGCCCCTTCTCAAACTCTTCCTGCAGGAATTCAAGGACTGCAGGTATATCTTCTTTCTATGTTAGCTCCACAAAATAAAGAAAAACACTTCTAAACTTTTGCATAGATGTGTCTAGTGGTCAATTTACAATTTAGAGTTTTAATCACTCTGCCCAAACAGCCTTTCTTCTCTAAGATGGCCCCTTCAAGAACCATGCTGTCAGTTGAAGCTTTGCTTGCTCTGGATGCAGAATGGGACCCTGATTAAGCAAATTCTGAATATTTGGTAGATGTCATGGCCCCTTTTTCACCTCTGAGAGCCACGATCTTCTCGGCCAAAACGTAGTTATAAAGAGAACGTTGACCTCTTCTCATGCTATCTTCCAGATCACTTGCGACAGTAATCTGAAAGGAGGAAAGTCATAAGCTAGGTGAAAGTTCCAGGGATGACCCAAGGCATCCATTGCTAAGGCACCATCCTAATCAGTGAATAAAAAATCTTGGATTTTAAATTGTTGGCACTGGCAAAAAGGTCTATCTGGGAAGGTGGAAGAAAACGTCCTGGTTTAGATACTACTCGGTCTATAGTACTCCGACGTGACTGCAACAGTATTGAGGGCACCCTTTAAGTGAACTGCCGATATTGACAGGACCTGTTATTGTAGAGGAAACAAAATGGAATTTGAGAGATTTATCAGGGACAATAGACTCGATTCAGAGAGACACAAAAAACCTTCAGTTTTAGTGCCGTTGTCGTATCATTTTCAAAAGTTCCCTCTCTCGTATGAATGTGCGAGCGATTCTATGCATGCATTGTAAACCTGTAAAGTTTCCGTCCGCTCGTATGCCAGAGTACGAGGATGTCATTTTCAATCGAGACTTTTCTGATTCATTTTCTCAGGTAACAACGTAGCCCTTCGTTTTTGGCCTTTTCCCATCGTATCCTCACACAAATCCTTTATGTTTCCCGATACATTCTGTTTCACTTTTTCCCAAAACATTCATCCAGACGGAATCCTTACGATCTTGCGCCTGCGCACTACAAACTTAACTCATTAAAGTGCTCGCATACATAATTTCACTCCCATCACTTCTACTACAATGTATAGCTAAACCACTTAGCGCTATCCTGCAGCTTCCTTTTTGATCACTTAAAGCTCCCCCTAACCACTTAGCGCTATCCTGCCTCTTCCCTTTTGATCCCTTAAAGCTCACCCTAACCACTTAGCGCTATCCTGCCTCTTCCCTTTTGATCCCTTAAAGCTCACCCTAACCACTTAGCGCTATCCTGCCTCTTCCCTTTTGATCCCTTAAAGCTCACCCTAACCACTTAGCGCTATCCTGCCTCTTCCCTTTTAATCCCTTAAAGCTCACCCTAACCACTTAGCGCTATCCTGCCTCTTCCCTTTTGATCCCTTAAAGCTCACCCTAACCACTTAGCGCTATCCTGCCTCTTCCCTTTTGATCCCTTAAAGCTCACCCTAACCACTTAGCGCTATCCTGCCTCTTCCCTTTTGACCCCTTAAAGCTCACCCTAACCACTTAGCGCTATCCTGCCTCTTCCCTTTTGATCCCTTAAAGCTCACCCTAACCACTTAGCGCTATCCTGCAGCTTCCCTTTTGATCCCTTAAAGCTCACCCTAACCACTTAGCGCTATCCTGCCTCTTCCCTTTTGATCCCTTAAAGCTCACCCTAACCAATTTCGCAGTTAGGTGCTTCTTCCATTTTCGGTCCCTAAAACTTACCCAAATCACTTAGCGGTTAGGTTCTTCTTCCATTTTCGGTCCCTAAAACTTACCCAAATCACTTAGCGGTTAGGTGGTTCTTCCATTTTCAGCACCCTAAAACTTACCCAAACCACTTCCTGGTTAGTTTCTTCTTCATTTTCAGCACCCTAAAACTTACCCAAACCACTTCTCGGTTAGTTTCTTCTTCATTTTCAGCACCCTAAAACTTACCCAAACCACTTCACGGACATCACAATCTTGATTTCTAAATATGTCATTGGCCCTTTGTTTTGAGTAAATGTATTTGTGCAAATAAATGGCACACCATTTTTTGTTTAGTTGAAATTTGTTTAATATTCAACTGCCATGTTTGGGTGGCATTGTTAAAAATATTTTGACATTTTTTTAAATTGTGGATAAAATTTTTAAAAACTATATACAATGTCAAAATTTAAAAAACTATATACAATGTCAAAATTTAAAAAACTATATACAAATGTAAATGTGGGGAAACTATAAACAAAGATACAGGGCCAGGAACCAGGACACTACTCTTCCTCTTCTGTTGTCCCCAACGTGTCACGCATCGCCTGCAGATCGGCCACCAACTCAAGAACCCTCTGATTCATGTCCGCAAGTCTTTGTCGTGTGGTCCCTGGAACAAATTTCGACCCAAATATTATTTTGAGAACAATACATGTTTATCACCTGTGGATTTAATGTATTTTAGTTAACAAATTAACTATAAGCCACATGTCATTCTTGCAAGTCATTAAGCTAATGAAGTGGCCACAGGTCAGTTTGGCAAGTCATTAAGCTAATGAAGTGGCCACAGGTCAGTTTGGCAAGTCATTAAGCTAAGGAAGTGGCCACAGGTCACTCTTATATTGCCATTGACTAGGGCATGATGTATTTGTGTGTTCGTGTGAAGTAACACATAAATGGCAATAATGGCATGACAACTTACTTGGTTGGTGGCCGAGAGATGGCTCGTTGGGGACAACACGATGTCCTGGTTCCTGGCTCTGCTGTGAAGAAGTGCCTGTAGAAACATGGGAAATATGGTTATTTTTAATGTCTTATTCAGCAGTCCTCAAATGTTTTGAGCTAAGTCTGGGTCACATCACTCACCTTCTCCAGGTTCTTGTGGGACCATATCTGCTGCCTACCTCACCCGCACCCGAATCATCTAAAAATACAGAATCAAGGAATCAGTTTGGTGATATCAGGAGCTAGCATGTATATGTGTGTGCGTATACATGAAGAGTGACATACCAGAGGCTCCCGCATGCGTGGCACGACGCACGGGTACGACTGCCTGCCCACGCTGTGCTGCCCCTTCTCTGTTGTAAGGTCCAGGGGCTGGTATGAGGACCCCACAGAGGAGGGATAGGCCCATCGCCCTGGAGATCCACCACCTTCACTCCCAGCTGCAGAATCACGCAGCACTGGTCGGCCTGTGCGCCTCCGGGTGCGGCGAATGCGGTAATCCATTTCCAACACTACCAAAGAAAAGGCATTATAAATAAAAGGCCTACCTTCTGTCGTAGTTACATCTTGCATGCAATCGCTATGTACTTACTTGGGAAATGGATCCCGAAAAACCTCCGCACCCGGGGCATGTGCAGTCGTTTCAGGTCCAACCAATGCTGCATGATCTGTGTGTGGGTGAAGGTAGTGTCGGTCTGGTGTTGTATCTCCGAGATGATCTCCAGGGCGACGTTTCGTTTTTCAAACGAGTTGGGCAGGTAGTCGTACCTGCGCTCCAGCATGGTCTACAAAACACAAATCAAACATAGCAATAAATTATACATGCCTATAAAGAATTGCAAACTAGACATTTTTTGGGTCAATCACATTAAAACATACCCACACACACTTCTAGGCTAAGTTAACTTTCAAATCTGGCCGCACTGTTGTTTGGCACGTGTGGCGTGCGTTTGGGTGTGCATGTATTTGACCCAAATTTGGATCCAATCTCTTACGTCGCGTGCATCCTTAACATGTCGAGCAGCATTTAGATGTCACTTGAAAGGCCTACAAATACACTTACGAGCATGATGATCTCTTCTTGTTGGCGGGTGAAGATAGTGGGCGCCATCTTTCTTCTTGTCAGCAGAAAAGTAATGCCCCAGCGGTTTCCGGGTTCCGCATGTCCGTGCGAACGGCCGGACGTGCGCGTACGAGAACGCGTAGGCGTCACACCTTAATTAAAGGTCCATGCACATACAGCTCATTCTCTTTGAGAGTCCAGGCAAAATGCCAGCAAAAAAACAAACCACCCAGAAGAAGGCTACCAAGCGGGCTGAGCATGGCGAGGGCCCAAAAACAAGGTCGCAAGAGGCCAAAGCGTGGCTAAGGCCTACCACAAAGGCTGCAGCAAAAATACCATTTTGTGAGTACTCACCTGAAAAATGGATATTGTTGGTGTGCCACACACCCCGCTTCACTTCTTAAATATTCATCACTTCATGGGTTAATCCACCGCAGGTGACGTAGTGCAGAGAGGAAGTCTTGTAACGAGCCCCCTTCCGGCCTATATATACCTGGCACCTCCCTTCAATCACCAGTATATTCAAAAAGCAGTAAAACAAGGTACCAGTATTCCACCAGTAACCTCCAAAATTAATTTTGATATAAATAAAAAAGGGCTTCACCATATAAATGCTTCGGTAATACCGAAAAGGGCGGGTGTGAAGCGGGGTGTGTGGCACACCAACAATATCCATTTTTCAGGTGAGTACAAAATGCTATTATTCTTGGTGTGCCACACACCCCGCTTCACTTCTTAAATATTCATCACTTCATGGGACATCCAAAAGCAGTGTCCACAAGGGAAGGGCATCTCAAGGCCAGGTGAAGCATAACTTAAATGACTGCAGTCTGCAGAACTTTGCGGCCAAAAACAGCATCCGCTGAGGCCCGCACATCAACTTTGTAAAACTTAGAAAAAGTGTGAACAGAAGACCAGGTGGCGGCCTTACAAACCTGTTCAACAGAAGCTTGGTGCTGAAAAGCCCAAGACGCCCCAACAGCGCGAGTGGAACGAGCAGTAATACGAAAAGGGGGAACTCTTCCCTTAGCAGAATAGGCCGCCGTAACGGCCTGACGTATCCACTTGCTAATGGCAGATTTGGCTGGTGCCAAACCCTTCTTAGGCCCATGGGGCACAACAAAAAAGGAATCCGTCCTACGGAAAGGAGACGTGATAATCAAGTAGTACTTAACACAGTGTACTACATCCAAACAATGCAAAACCCTCTCTTTGTCATTCTTAGGATTAGGACACAAGGAGGGAAGAACAATATCTTGGTTAAAATGAAAAGCAGAAACAACCTTAGGAAGAAAGTCTGGCTTGAACCGAAAGACCACTTTATCCCGATGCCTCTCGAAGTAGGGCGCCTGGATAGTTAAGGCCGCCAATTCTGAGACACGCCGGACAGAAGTGATCGCTACCAAGAAGACAATCTTCTGAGTCAGGGTAGACAAAGCAATATCTTGCAAAGGCTCAAAAGGAGGAGCCTGAAGAGCCGAAAGAACCAAATTCAAATCCCAAACAGGGAGTAATGGTTTCCTGGGAGGCCGCACATGCGTAACCCCCTGGAAAAAAGTTTTAACTAAAGGTTTAAGTGCAACACGCTTCTGAAAAAAAGACAGATAAGGCAGAGACCTGCCCTTTCAATGTACATAGCTGGAGACCAGAGTCCAGCCCTGATTGTAAAAACTCCAGAATCCTGGGGACCGAAAGGACCCTACAAGGAAAAGATCTTATCTCACACCAAGTGATATAGGCTTTCCAAGTCCTATAGTAGGTGACGGAAGAAGACTTCTTCCGGGCACTGATCAGAGTCTTAATGACTGAATCAGAAAGACCCTCCTCCTTCAGGATGGAGGTTTCAGCCGCCAGGCCATCAAACCCAGCGCTGGTAAATTGAGGTAACACAATTGACCCTGAGTCAGCAGATCGGGCCGAAGAGGCAGAATGAACTGGTCCACTGCCAGCCAAACGATGTCTGCGAACCTTATTCGTTTTGGCCACTTTGGGGCCATGAGAACGGCGTACACCCTTTCCAGAGCCAACTTCTGAAGAACTCTGCCCAGCAAGGGCCACGGAGGAAACAGGTATAGAAATCCCAGAGCTCCTCAGTTCAGGGACCTGACGTCTACTGTCAGAGCCAGAGGATCCCGGGAGAGAGACACAAAGCTCGGGAGCCTGAGATAGAGATGAGGGGCCCACAGGTCCACCTCCGGAGTCTCCCATTGGAGACACAATAAGAGAACCAACCGAGGATGGAGAGCTTATTCTTCCAGACGGGGAGAGCACTTGCTCAACCGGTCCACTACCTGTTCCATCACCTCTGGAATGTAAACCGCCGAGAGACAGGGAACATGGAACACTGCCCATGTCTGGATCAGGGACATTTCTCTGATGGGTAAGTGGGGCCTCCACTGCCCCTGAAGCCGCAGCTCCTTCCAGAATCTGTCCCATCCAGACAGACCGGTGTCCGTGGTGACACCTCTCCAAGGGAGGGTCAGGAAAGACCTGCCCTATACAAGATTGGTCGAGACCAATCACCACAGGAGGAACTGCCGTACACGGGAGGACAATTGGAAGGACTGATCCAACAACAGAGGTTGCTGGACCCAACACGCTAGCAGAAATAGCTGAAGTGTTCTTGTGCGAATTTGGGCAAAAGAAAGACACACAGCGTCTTGATGAGAGTTCAGGCCGGGATGAACCGACCCCTGAATGGACCGCGAGGGAGGGTGAGACTCGAATTCCAGGTTGTGACCTGTCGACACTACCTCCTGGATCCATCTGCCTAGAACCACATGGTTCCAATGGTAGAAGTGTCGCAATAGTCCCCCCACCCGCACGGGTGAGGGCAGCCCCTCATTGCTGAGTGGGCTTATCAGCAGGCTTGGGCTTGGTGCCCCAGGACTGAGTGGGCCGGCCACGGCCCCTCCCCCGAGTCCAACCTGCGCCACTGGTAGCGGGAAAGGACGTACCTTTTCCCGCTCCGAACCTTTGAAAGGAAGGCCTACCGGAACTTGTCCCCCTGAAGGGACCACGAGGCCTTTTGCGTTGTGGCATCTTACCATCTTTTGCGACTGAATCAATTTTCTCCCCAAACAGACGCAACCCCAAAAAGGGGAGGGCTGTGAGTACCTTTTTGGAAGCCGTGTCTGCTGACCACTGACGCAGCCATACTGACCTGCGAATAGCCACCAGCATAGCGGCCGCCTTGCTACTCATAGTCAGCGCATCGTCCTGAGCGGCCAGGACATAAGCCACAAAAGATTCCCACTGCTTAAGTGCAGTGAACTGTTTGCAAGCGGGATCAAGATCCTCATATAGCCCCTGAATTAGGGACTTAATTGCCAATAGAAGAAGGGCTGAAGCACATACCGGGCGCAATGCTGACCCGGAATAGATAAAACCATGTCGAGCGTATTGGTCAATCCTGCGATCTTCCCCATCTTTGGGGACAGTGGTCTCAGCAGATTGTACCATAGCCGAGCTGGAGAGTCCTAGTACAGGGGTATCGACGTTCGGAGGGACAGACCACAGCCTCACCAATTCTGGTGGAAAAGGATAACGCTTTTCCCAACTGGAAGGAATTCCAGATAACCGTGTGGGATGTTCCCATTCCTTAAGAACCACCCTCTCAAAGTGGTGCTGTCTGGGAAAAACCAAACTCGGCTGAGGCTCTTTAAATAACTGACCCTTTGGCGGGGCGGCCGCCTCAGGCGTATCTAAACTCAAAATATTAAACATTTGAGCCAGAATGGAGGGGGTGTCAAAAACAACCCCCTCTGACCAATCGCCGATCTTATCAGCCACATGCTGACCTGTCGGCTCATCTGACTCCGACGGGAGTTCATCCTCGTCAGGGGATCCATCGGACCATTCCACAGGTTCACAAAACTGGTCCTGTAGAGCCGAAGGTACCGGAGTCAGGTGCCTTCGTTTGGAACGGTTTTAAACGCTGCTTTACCGGGCATCATTTTCCGGGGGCAGGGCTGTGCTGCTGCCTCGGAATGCGAATCCCCACTTTTGACAGTGTCATGCGGGGTCCGGAATAGGGATGGAGAGGTAGGAGATGATGAAGGATGCGATGGCACCGCAGCCGAAGCAACGGACTGGCGCGCAATAGTCTGTTTTGCACAAGGGATGCAAATAAAGATATCATCAGCTGGGAGTGGAACCCCACAACCTACGCACCCCCCAAACGGAACAGCAGAACCGTTTCCGGAATCTACGGAAGCCTCCAAATGGTGATTTATGGTATTCACAATAATGGGACTTTTAAGGCATAAGCCGACCCGGGATGCCCCCTTTATTTTAGTAATGTCCCGGAAGGGAGGATTTTTTTTTTTTTTTTTAAGTTTAGGTCCCCTTTAATAGAAACTATATATATACTTATATATAGTCTATGTATATAAACATTCAAATCAATCCCAATAATTAGCCAGGCACATAGAGCCGGAGGGCTAGCATAAGCAGGGATCCCAGGATCTGCAAGGCAAGAAAACAACCATCAGATCCTTCACATGTGTATAAAATATAAGTATGGCACCAAGTGCCCTTAAATGACGCCCCCTTGATAATAGTGATTTCTCACTGTATTATTAAACAATATCTCCTATTTAACGGCCCCAAAGGGAGGGGCCGCTTACCTGTACCGCAATCAGCCGGTAAGCCTGCAGCCAGCAGCCATGAGCCGGCAGAAGACAAAGTGCGGCCGTGCGCCCACGTGCCTTCCTGTTTTGAAGGAAGCTGGGACGCTGGGCCCGCCGCAGACGCCACATGACGTCGGCGCCGCGCCCCCGGCGCCGCGTCAGCGGGCCCGCCCCCCCCCCCCCTACGCTGATCAGCTGGAACAATTTACAGCTGATCACAGCACGCGCGTCCAGGCAGCAGAGGGGGGAGGGTAAAAAAACGCATGTGCTGACAAAGCTCAATGAATGCCAGGCGAGGAGAGGGGAGAGGGGTGAGGGGGTAGGGGGCCACAAGCAACCAACTGCCAGAGAGGTGGCCAGCCCATACCCAGCGCAAGCTGCCCTAAAGCAGACCCAAAATATACACATGCTACAGTGAATGTATAAACATGACATATATGTTAACATGCAGTGATACAGTGAAACACACATACTAAAGCACACCCTCACCACCCCCCCAACGGGAGAGAAAGGGGCTACGGGGACCCTCGGGACAGGGGCATCCCAATTCCGGATCACCATGCCGGTTTTCGCCGCATTGCCCCACGCATGAGGTCGAGCGGTAGGAGATAAGCTCCTAGGCACTTAAAGTTCCATCTACCATTTGCCCGGTGAGCAGCCAAGGCTGGGAGGCTTCCTATTTCACCATAAAGGTATACAAACTCAAACCGGGCAGAAATAGACCAAAAGGGGGGTGGCGGGGTAAGAATACCCCGGCCTACCTGTAAGCAGGAGACTTCCAACTTCTGACTTGTCAGCAAGCAGAGAGAAAAAATACTGGTGATTGAAGGGAGGTGCCAGGTATATATAGGCCGGAAGGGGGCTCGTTACAAGACTTCCTCTCTGCACTACGTCACCTGTGGTGGATTAACCCATGAAGTGATGAATATTTAAGAAGTGAAGCGGGGTGTGTGGCACACCAAGAATAAAGGAGGTGGCAGCAGGCCAACCAAAGAGCAAGGCAACAAAGGCTACACCAGCTCATGCCCTCCAAACGGGTAAGAGCGGACGAAGCCCCACCCCACCCTGCCCCACATCCCCCTCCCCACGTGGCACCAAGGCACTAGCCAAAGGGACCAAACACAGGCCCAGAAGCCGCAGCAGGGCCCCAAGCCGCAGCAGGGCCAGAAGACGCAGCAGGGCCAGAAGACGCAGCAGGGCCAGAAGGCCAACAGCCAAAAGCAGCCACAGCAGGCCCAGAAGCCCGAAAAGGCAGCCAAGGCCAAGGTCCCCCTCCCCACCCGCACGTGGCTACCAAACCAAGGCCAAGAGTATCCGACCCACCAGCTATGGCTCACCCCAGCCAACTACCTCAAAGGGCCCCCAGAGCCACAAGCAGCAGCTCCAGCTCCTCCAGACCCTCTCTTCCTCGCCCACATTCTCCTCCGGCACAGGTTGTCATGCATTCCCCCTATGCCACATCATCACCTGCAACTTCAGTGGCCACCCAGCCACGAACACCCAGTCCCTTTCCCAGTCCAGTACGATCCATAGCCAGCCTCCAGTCCTTGAGGTCTCCTCCATACCCCCAGGCCAGAATGTCACCCCATTTGCCACCAAACACAGAGGAGCCACAACCATCCCAAACAGGGCGCACATTGCGCAGAGGCCACTTGAGTGGCCATTTTGGTGAGTCCCAAACTCTGGCATTGGCTAGTGGGCTAACGTTATATTATGATGACCTATATGGGAGCAAATCCAAAACTACTAGCAAACAGCGCAAATCTGAGATTTTGGCAGAACTCACCAGACAAGTCAATGCAGCGGGGGACGAACTCAAAGATGTGGAACAGATTCAGCGGAAGATATTGGACCTGAAATATGCAGTACGGAAGAAACAGAATAAAAGGCTGCAGTACAGGTACATAGCTTATTTGTTGGTTTTTATTCTTCTTGTCTATCCATCAGTGCAGTTAATTATGATTACTGTTTTTTCAGCTTTCAAACTGGCGGAGGATTCCCCACTAAATTGAAATTTACCCAGGCTGAGGAGATGGTGTTGGGCCTGCTACATCCTGTTGCCTTAGAGGGACACTCGGCACAGCAGGACACGGACAACACGCCAATTCCAGCAGGTTAGTAATGTGTGAATGACCCTAAAAATGTGGCTAAACTTAGAAATAGGCAGCAAGGCATAGCTAAACACATGGCTCTAGGTTGTGGCAGCAAGGCATAGCTAAACACATGGCTCTAGGGTGTGGCAGCAAGGCATAGCTAAACACATGGCTCTAGGGTGTGGCAGCAAGGCATAGCTAAACACATGGCTCTAGGGTGTGGCAGCAAGGCATAGCTAAACACATGGCTCTAGGGTGTGGCTTGTAGTGGAGTGCTCACTTTGACCAGGGTGTGTCATGTGTGTCGACAGGTAATGTGCAAATTAGCACAAACATACATGACGTTTAAGAACATTTATGAAGAGTATGAAACTATGGAGCTTAGAAAATGAATGCGTGCTATGTATTTATTGACAATCACACGCCACACTAACATCTTTTGCTGTTGGGCAATTTGCTAAGAGCTGGGTTGGGGGCCCAATGGATTAAGATGGTGTGATTGAAATGTTTTAAGAGATACAATGTTCCCCACCAGAATCATATTGTAACTGCTATTTGCCACCTTAGTGTGTTAACTTCATGGTCTATAAGGGATGTGGAAACGCACACAACAGCCATTACTTGCATGTTTGTTTTTAGGCACGTGACCAATGTGTCTATTCTGGTTTAACAATCCATGCACTAATCTAATGGCATTCCTAGTGAAGGCCAAGTGGCAACGTTGTGGTAGTGGCCATTCCTGCTTGGGCACGTTTATTTGGTTAGCATATGTGTTATTAACCATCACCAATGCATAGTTGTGTGTTTTCATTGCTCTTTTTCTTCTAATGCAGCCCAGCCTCATCCCTCAGCTAGTGGGG
Organism: Gastrophryne carolinensis; assembly: GCA_027917425.1. Lineage (NCBI taxonomy): Eukaryota > Metazoa > Chordata > Amphibia > Anura > Microhylidae > Gastrophryne > Gastrophryne carolinensis. The sequence continues at coordinate 282,500,607 of CM051234.1, read as the reverse complement.
ACTCCTCTGCCATTTTACCTCTGCCGTCTTCTTCCGTGCTGCCTCGGACCCAGGAGCCGATATCTACGGTAAGTGTTTTTTGATGCTGTTGCGTATGCATTTGGCTTGCCATGTTTTTAGTGTCTGATTTACATAGGTATTCCCCACACTGAACCTTTTTTTTTTTACATGTCCCCAACAGAGCCACACACTGATGGACGAAATCCAGGAGCTGGAGGAGGATGGAAGCTTCCTGGGAGCTTATGAAGATCTCCCCCTGGGCCAGAATCTGCAACTGTCCCAAAATGTTTCTCCGCCAAATCCTCAGCAGCAGAGGGAAGCTGGCTGCATGCTGCCTGCACATCGTGGGCAGCATGCAGAGACTGACCCTCCAGTCCCCAGTTTCAGATCTGCTGTTGAGGATTTTGCCAGCATACCTGTGGCTGTTGGGGGTCCTAGAGCAACATCATCTGCACGCCCCACAACCCGGGGAATTGGGAGGCGTACTCAGCAACGTCGCCCAGTTTCCCAGGGGAGGAGCGTGCAGATGATGGAGGCAGCATGGCACCATAAGAGGCGGCTTTTTCGTCGCCAAAATCAACTAAAATCAACAACATATTCGGGGCCAATTAGATTCCCTCAATAATACCTTAAGTGCCATGCTGACTGAATTTAGGACCCATAACAGCCACATGGCCAACTTGACCTCAGAAATCAGGTCAGCATGGCAGAAATGCAAAGTAACCAAAGAAACATTTTGGAACAGTTGCAGATTCTGAATGCAACACGGGCCCACCCCCAAGGGCCCCAACCTGGGTTCTATGGGCATCCCCCATATTAATGTGTTTTTGGCATGAATCTGTTCTTTGATCGACATCCCCACTGGATCCCCACTGGATTGACTTGTCTGGTGAGGCCTACAAATCTGCCATTTTGCGCTGCAATTGCTAGTATGTTTAGGATTTGCCCCCATATAGTTCATTCAAGGCCTGAGGTAGCCCACTAGCCAATGCCAGAGGACAAGCCTCACTGAAGCGGCCACTTAAGCTGTTGCGCTGCAGCCTTGGGCATAATTACATTTGTGGTGGCTCTATATGTTTGGAGCCATGATTGGGTGACATTCTGGCCTGGCAAACTAAGACCTTGGACCCTGGCTGTGATTGTACTGTATTTGGATTGGGACTGGGTGTTCTGGTTTGGGTGGCCCACTGAGTAACAGGTGTAGATGTGGCATAGGTATGCCTGCTTTCAACCTGTGCCTGTGGCAAATGTGGGCAAGCAGGAGAGGGCTTATTTGTGTGCATTTTGCGGTTATGGCACATGTTTGGAAATTAATTTCATGTCCATGTCTGCCCCCGAAGTATGTGAGTGGCCCTCACCTACCATTATGTTGTTATAAAAGGAACCTTTTAAAATTTGTAAATTTTGTTGCCCAAGTTAATGTCTGTGGTTTTTTGATTTAGAAATATGAGTTCAAGTAGCCACCAAAACACTAACAAATATTTCAAAATAAGTCCACAAACGTTGTTGATTTTTGCAAAAAAATCATTATTGTTTTTGTCATAATGAAATTAAAAACCAAAAAAAAAAAAAACAATGTAACAAAACAATCACACCAAACAAAGTCCAAAGAAACAAAAACAAAGCAAAACAAAAGTTAACCAAAATGAGTTTCAATTAAATTTACACGAACGGCTTGGCCAGACGCACTGTGCTGCCCAACATAGGCGTCGTCTGGCTCATCGGTGGGTGGAGAGGGTGGCAAATCCACATAGCGGGGGACCCGCTGCAAGATAGCAAAATTATGCAGCGCTGCACAGGCCATAATGATATCGGTGACCTTTTTGGGGTCATACTGAAGGGAGCCCCCAGTGTGGTCCAAGCACGTGGTGGGGGACCAAAGTTGGTAAATAATACTGTGGATGCTGGCCAATCAGGCACACTGTTACCAGCTATTGTTTCCTGTCTGTGCTGCAGAACAATGTAGTATGGGTTAACTTTACATGACCCATTTTCTGTTTTGGCTTAGTCCAAACAGGTGTAAGGCGGCCCCTGCACTTTATCCCGCTCACCTCTACTCAGTAAGTGTAATGCATGTAAGCAAAGATGGCGCAGACCCTCTGCTAAAGTCACTAACAGATTTTGAGCGAAAAGTGTTGGGAAGACTGTTTCAGACTTTTGCTCTCATTACACTTTGTAGTTAAAACAATGCAGACAAACAATTTTGCAGCCAATGTAGGTTGGATAATGTAATGGGTCCAGTCGGGTTTCACATGTTCCCAAGGTGATGACCAAGGCATCGTTTAGGAAAGGTGACTCAAACCAAAATCCAAACCAGACATATAAAATCTAAATATGTAATTGGACTCAACTTACCAAGGAGCCATGCACCCGCGAATTCCCCTGACTCAAACCGCCGGAATAATCCTGATCGGCGAAGGATGTAGGCGTCATGGGCTGAGCCAGGGTAGCCTGCGAGGACGCTAAGAAAGCGCATGTCCTGGGCCACCACTGCTTGCACATTCAGTGAGTGGCCCATTTTTCTGTTTCTGTGTAAAACAAACAAAAAAATACCTTAATGAACGCTTTACAAAATAATCGCTCACTTCTAACACCCTAAGTCAAACGTTAACATCAAGACAACTAACACTAAACAACTACCTTAAATTTAAGTGCCCACCAAAAGGAGATGTATGTTAGAGCCTTTACAAGGTTGAGTTACTTGTTCAATTTGAAGTACACTTTCAAATGTTTGACTTTGACCAAACTTTCTGTTTTAATAATGGAAAAATAAGGCCCATTGTTTCACATACACTCTTTGCAAGGAGGGAGCATTAGCAAGGAGGGACTGATTCCAATGAGGGAATATGTAAAAGGAGAGACTAGGAACATAGAGGAGCATAATTAAAAGGAGGGACTATTAACGTTGAGGGCTAAATTACAAGGAGGGACTATTCACAATGATGTTTAATTTACAAGGAGGGACTATTAACAAGGATGCTATAATTACAAGGAGGGTCTCTTAACAAGGATGCTATAATTACAATGAGGAACTATTCACAATGATGGTTTTTAAAAAAGGAGGGACTATTCACAAGGATGCTATTAAAAGGAGGGACTATTAACGCTGAGGGCTAAATTACAAGGAGGGACTATTCACAAGGATGTTTAATTTACAAGGAGGGACTATTCACAATGATGGTTTCTAAAAAAAAGGAGGGACTATTCACAAGGATGCTATTAAAAGGAGGGACTATTCACAATGAGGGATTTTTAACAAGGAGGGACAAAAACAAATAATGTTATTGCCCAAAGGAGGGACACCCAAAAATTTAGATACAATGGAAGAATAAACGTGCCTGTATATATACTCGTCGCAAGCAGGAGGGACAAGGGCAACGTGTGTGCAGTCAATGGCACCCATGACATTGGGCATGTCGGCGATATTATAAAATGCCAGCTTAATCGCGTTTCTGGCTAACATATCCTCAGGAAAACAAATATATTTCCGAGTTAGGGTAGCCATGCCTTCCAAAAACTTGGATAGCGCGCGGCTCAGCGTAGGCTGTGAGATCCCCACGGAGAGGGCATCCAGCCTCTGGAACGAGCCGTTCACCAAAAATTGCAGGCAGCCAAGCATCTTGGTCATACCTGAAATTGCTTGCCCCTTCCTTGTGGTGCGGGCTAACCATGGCCGCAGCTCACTATACAATTTATGGAGGGAAGCGCGATTAAGCCTAGTCAGCTCGAACAGCTCAATGTCATGCATGCCATTGATGTCCATGCGTCGCCGCAGGTGCATTCTGGTCTCTGACCTCCGGACGATCTCAATGCCAAGAAGCTGCAGATCTTCATGCTCCTCAAATGCAGTAGACTCGTCCATGCCTGCTAGTTCCGACGTCAAAATGGTCCCGTAAGTGGATCGACAGTGAAACGGATTTATTGGGTGTTGGCCCATCGGCAATCAGCTCTCTGAATTAATCGCCAGCCCATTGCAATAACGTAAGTTTTCTGAACGGTCGAAACATTTCCGATTTGGTGGAAAAAAGCTCCCGAAATAGCGAAAAGCTTCCGATTTGCTTTGGATCATCGAAAGAGCATATACGCATTTTCCCGAACGTTCGTACGAATGAAAAATGGCAAAAAAAGGCAAAAAAATGACAAACGCCCACCAAAACTTTCACAGACAGCTACGGACGTCCGGACGAATATGTCTCTGAATCGAGGCTAATGACCTGGTTCCATCCTGATGATTTAGATATGCTACTGTGGAAGCATGGTCATAGCGGATATGGACATCTCTGCCTGAGATTACTGGTACAAAACGATCCAATGCCAGCTCGAGCACCTTTAGTTCCCTGAAATTTGAGGATTACCTTGCTATGTATGGTGGCCACTTTCCTTGGACATTTAGATTGTCCAGGTGGGCTCCCCAACCGCAAGAGCTGGCATTTGTCGTAATCATTAAAGAATTTGTCAACCAATGCAGGCTTTCTAATAAATCCTCCTCTATTTGAACCTTCTGATCCAATGAGTCTGGAGACTTGTCCCAATGCAATTAAATAAATCTCTGCAGGGCTCTCATGTAAAGTTGAGCCCACGGGACTGCCGTAATTGCAGCCGTCATGAGACAGAGCAAGGAAAGATAAACTTGTGGCGACTTGAGGAATTCCTGGGTCATTGCTACAACCATGTGGATCTTTTCCTCTGGGAGCAGAATCTTTTGAAAGATACTATCTGGATCGTACCCAAGGAATCTGCAACAGTGGCTGGGTACCAGATTTAATTTTTCTTAATTGGCAATCCGGCCTTAAGTTTTTAGAAGGAGAGTCCTCTCTGCTAATTCCTTCATGTCTGAGGTACGCCATTGGTTCCGCCAATATCTTTGTAAAGATCCATGACATCAGGCCAAAAGGTAAAGTCATGTACTAGTCTGTTTGTACTGCAAATCTCAGAAATGTGCAATGTAGTGGCAGATTGGAATATGCAGATAAGCATCTTGCGTACCAGAAGTTCCTGAATTTTTAACTCTGATGGAACGATTAATCAACTATTCAGAATCATCCGATAACTTCTCGATGGCGTTTGCCCTAGGAAAACGTGAGAACAGAACCTGCGCCCCTCTGAATGAGGCGGAACTACTTCTATCACATTCTTTTGAAATAGTTCTTGTAAAATTAGCGGAAAAGCTTCCTTCTCTCTGGCACCCCCTTTCCAATGTCTGTAGCACAAAATACAATTTTGTGAGTACTCACCTGAAAAAATGGATATTGTTGGTGTGCCACACACCCCGCTTCACCTTTAATATTCTTCACTTATTGGGTTAACTCACCGCCAGGTGACGCTGTGCAGAGAGGAAGTCTTGTAACGAGCCCCCTTCCGGCCTATATATACCTGGTACCTCCCATTAATCACCAGTATATTAAAAAGCAGAAAGACAAGGTACCAGTAAATTAACGGTAACCTCAAAATAAATCAATATAAATAAAAGCTTCACCATATAAAGGATTGGGAAATACCGAAAAGGGTGGGAGTGAAGCGGGGTGTGTGGCACACCAACAATATCCATTTTTCAGGTGAGTACTCACAAAATGGTATTATTCTTGGTGTGCCACACACCCCGCTTCACCTTTAATATTCTTCACTTATTGGGACATCCAAAAGCAGTGTCCACAAGGGATGGGCAACTCAAGGCCAGGTGAAGCATAACTTAAATGACTGCAGTCTGCAGAACTTTGCGGCCAAAAACAGCATCCGCTGAGGCTCGCACATCAACCTTGTAAAACGTAGAAAAAGTATGAACAGAAGACCCAAGTGGCGGCCTTACAAACTTGTTCAACAGAAGCTTGGTGCTGAAAAGCCCAAGACTCCCCAATGGCGCGAGTAGAATGAGCAGTGATACGAAAAGGGGGAACTTTCCCCTTAGCAGAATAGGCCGCAGTAACGGCCTGACGTATCCACTTGCTAATGGCAGATTTGGCTGGTGCCAAACCCTTCTTAGGCCCATAGGGCACAACAAAAAAGGAATCCGTCTTACGAAAAGGAGACGTGATAATCAAGTAGTACTTAACACAACGTACTACATCCAAACAATGCAAAACCCTCTCTTTGTCATTCTTAGGATTAGGACACAAGGAGGGAAGAACAATATCTTGGTTCAAATGAAAAGCAGAAACAACCTTAGGAAGAAAGTCTGGCTTGAACCGAAAGACCACTTTATCCTGATGCCTCTCAAAGTAAGGCGCCTGGATAGACAAGGCCGCCAATTCCGAGACACGCCGGACCGAAGTGATCGCTACCAAGAAGACAATCTTCTGAGTCAGGGTAGACAAAGCAATATCTTGCAAAGGCTCAAAAGGAAGAGCCTGAAAGAGCAGAAAGTACCAAATTCAAATCCCAAACCGGGAGTAATGGTTTCCTGGGAGGCCGCACATGCGTAACCCCCTGGAAAAACGTTTTAACTAAAGGCTGAAGCGCAACACGCTTCTGAAAAAAGATAGATAAGGCAGAAACTTGCCCTTTCAACGTACTTAGCTGAAGACCAGAGTCCAGCCCAGATTGGAAAAACTCCAGAATCCTGGAGACCGAAAAGACCCTACAAGGAAAAGATCTCATCTCACACCAAGTGATGTAGGCTTTCCAAGTCCTATAGTAGATGATAGAAGAAGACCTCTTCCGGGCACTGATCAGAGTCTTGACAACTGAGTCAGAAAGACCCTCCTCCTTCAAGATGGAGGTTTCAGCAGCCAGGCCGTCAAGCCCAGCGCTGGTAAATTGGGGTAGCACAACCGACCCCGAGTGAGCAGATCGGGCCGAAGAGGCAGGGCGAACTGGTCCACTGCCAGCCGAACGATGTCTGCGAACCACACTCGCCTTGGCCACCTTGGGGCCACGAGAAACGGCGGACACCTTTTCCAGAGCCAACTTCCGAAGCACCCTGCCCAGCATGGGTATCGGAGGAAACAGGTATAGAAATCCCAGATCCCCCCAGCTCAGGGACATGGCGTCCACTGCCAGAGCCAGAGGATCCTGGGAGAGCGACACGAAGTTCGGGAGCCTGTGATTGTGACGAGAGGCAAACAGGTCCACCTCTGGTGTCCCCCATCGGAGACGCAGTGAGCGAAACACCCGAGGATGGAGAGCCCATTCTCCCAGACGGGGAGAGCCCCTGCTCAACCGGTCCGCTTCCTGGTTCTCCACTCCTGGAATATATACCGCCGAGAGACAAGGAACATGGGCCTCTGCCCAGGTCAGGATCAGGGACACCTCTCTGAGAGCACTCAGACTGAGAGTCCCTCCCTGATGATTGATGTAAGCAACCGCTGTTCGATTGTCTGAACGCACCTGGACCGGAAGGCCCAGAACGTGCTGAGTCAGGAGAGCAAGCACCCGACGGATGGCTCTCAGTTCCAGAACATTGATGGGTAAGTGGGCCTCTTGAGGTCCCCACTGCCCCTGGAACTGCAGCTCCTTCCAAAATCCGCCCCAACCCGACAGACTGGCGTCCGTGGTGACAATTTCCCAAAGAGGGGTCAGGAAAGACCTGCCCTTCACAAGATTGGTCGAGACCAACCACCACTGGAGGGACTGCCGGACCCAGGAGGACAACTGGAAGGGCTGATCCAGCGACCGAGGCTGCCGGTCCCAGGACGCCAACAGATAAAGCTGAAGCGTCCTCGTGTGAAATTGAGCAAAAAGGAACTGCCTCGAAAGAGGCGACCATCAACCCTATCAGCCTCATCCCCAGACGGATGGACGGCCGAGGATTGGAAAGTAGGACCCGAGCCAACTCCTGGATCAGATGAATTTTGGACTGGGGGAGAAACACTCTGTGTTGAAGAGAGTCCAACTGCATCCCCAGAAAGGACACCACCCTGGCCGGAGCGAGGGAGGACTTGGGGAAGTTGATCACCCAACCAAAGCTTTGCAGAGTGGAGACCACCAACCTGGTGTCTGTCTCCGATTGATTGAGCTACGGAGCCATGATGAGAAGGTCGTCCAAATAAGGTACGACACGAATGCCCCGAGATCTGAAAATGGCCATGACCCCTGCCAGCACCTTGGTGAACACTCTTGGAGCTGAGGTAAGGGCCAAACGGAAGTGCCACGAATTGATAATGCCGATTTTCCATCACGAATCGAAGAAAACGTTGATGAGCGTGGCAGATGGGAACATGAAGATAAGCATCCTTGATGTCTATGGACGTCATGAAGTCCCCTTGCCGAAGGGAACCGACGGCCGTACGCAAGGTTTCCATGCGAAACTTCCGAACACGGATGAACCTGTTGAGTAATTTCAGGTCCAGGACGGGACGGACTGACCCGTCTTTCTTGGGGACTGCGAAAAGATTGGAATAAAAACCCGAGGCCCATCTCTAAGCGCGGGTACCGGCCGGATGACCCGGGATGTTCCCATTTCTTAAGGACCACCCTCTCAAAGTGGTGTTGTCTGGGAAAAACCCAACGCGGCTGAGGCTCTTTAAACAACTGGCCCTTTGGCCGGGTGACAGCCTCAGGCGGATCTAAATTCAGAATTTCAAACATCTGAGCCAGAATGGAGGGGGTGTCATGTCCCCCATCGGAGCGAAACACCCGCCGACCAATCGCCAATAGAATCAGCCTCAAGCTGATCTGCAGGCTCATCTGACTCCAACAGGAATTCTCCCTCGTCCGGGGAGCCATCGGACCATTCCACAGGCTCACATCCTGTGAAGCCGAAGGTATCGGAGTCAGGTGCTTCCGTTTTGCAGTGGCTTTTGACCCTGCTTTACCGGGCACTATTTTCCGGAGGCTGGCCAATTGCGCCGCCACCTCGGATTGCGAATCCCCACTCTTGACAGTGTCATGCGGGGTCTGGAACAGGGAGGGAGAGGTAGGAGATGATGGAAGATGCGACGGGCCAGCAGCCGAAGCGACGGACTGACGCACAATACTCTGCCTTGCACAAGGAATGCATACAAAGACATCATCATCTGGGAGCGGAGTCCCACATCTTGCGCACCCCCTAGATGGCTCAGAAGAACCATTTCCGGTAATAACGGAAGCCTCCATATGGTGATTTATGGTATTCACAATTCTTTTGGGATTTAAGGCATAAGCCGACCCGGGATGCCCCCTTATTGTAAATGTCCCGGAAATTTTTTTTTTTTTTTCTGGGAGGATTTAATTTAAAAAGAAGATCCCCTTAATAACCTATATATAAATATAGATTATATATATATATATATATATATATATATATTTTTTTTTTTTTTTTTTTTTTTTTATCAAAATATATATATATATATATATGCATAGCTCGAGGCATCACCAGTAGGAAGAGGGAGGTTGTGATGCCGCTGTATAGAGCCCTGGTGAGGCCACAGCTAGAATACTGTGTGCAGTTCTGGAGACCTTACCTGCAAAAAGACATTATTCAAATAGAACGTGTCCAAAGGCGGGCAACGAAAATGGTGGAAGGACTTAAACTTAAAACTTATCAGGAGAGACTTAAAGAACTTAATTTGTACAGTCTGGAGGAAAGAAGGGAGAGGGGGGACATGATTGAGACCTTTAAATATGTGAAAGGATTTAAATAAACATAGGAAAAACCCTTGCCCTCAATCATGATGAATCCCCTTATAGATCTCTCCCCCCATGTCTAAAAACACTATAAACAATATAGTTTTTTAAAAAGACACTCAACGGCCCCAAACAAGGTGGGGCCGCTTACCTGCAAGGAACCGAGGGCGGCCGCAGTAATAGTATGGACGACGCAGCAGCCAGCAGCAGCAGCAATAGCCAAACCATGTGTGGCAGCGAGCCCCCCCCCCACGTGACTTTCTTTAAGCCAGGAAGGAAGGAAGTGAGGCTGGGGCCGGTCAACACAAAGGCAGGAGGAGGGGAGGGAGGGAAGGAAAGACCAACGGGGAGGGGGGAGGGAGGCTGCTATAGCAAAGGCTCAGGCAGCAAGCCAGCCTGCAATCAGCGCGGCCAAGCCCCAGCTGCCCCCTAAAGCAGACCTAAATGCTGGCCAAGCCGGCCAGTACTTATCTGCAAGACCAAGGAAAGTCCTTTTAAGAGGAAAAATAAGAGGAACAATCAAACCGAGTGCACACTTGCGGTGCAGTCTGCTAAGTGCATGAAGGTAAAACACACGTTACAAAAAGTCATACAGTGAAATACACACACACACAATACACAACCCTCTAACCCCCCCCCCCATAGTGAAGGGAGAAGGGACCGTAACGGGAGAGTAAGAGGCTAAGGGGACCCTCGGGACAGGGGCATCCCATTTCCGGATCACCATGCCGGATAGCCACATTGCCCCCAAAAGAGGGGGTCGAGCGGAGGAGATAAGCTCCTAGGCACCTATAGTGCCGTCTACCAATAGCCCAGTGAGCAGCCTAGGCTGGGAGGCTTCCAATCCACCATAAAGGTATAAACAATCAAAACCGGGCAGAAATAGACCAAAAGGGGGTGCCGGGGTAAGACCCCGGCTACCTGTAAGCAGGAGACTTCAATCTTCTGTCTTGTCGTCAAGCAGAGAGAAAAATACTGGTGATTAATGGGAGGTACCAGGTATATATAGGCCGGAAGGGGGCTCGTTACAAGACTTCCTCTCTGCACAGGCGGTGAGTTAACCCAATAAGTGAAGAATATTAAAGGTGAAGCGGGGTGTGTGGCACACCAAGAATATTGACTTTGGTAGACTGCTCTCCAGGTGGGTACAAACCAGACAAGCCTCCCCCCACTGGGTAGTCTTTTTCAGGACTGAGACTTAGGGCCCTTTCTCTGTTGCCTTGTCTGTGTCCATTTTTGTTTTGCTCATTCTGTCTGCCCTGAAACTGCCTTATGGAAGTGTAGGCCCTAATATTAATGCAGCTTTGAAACTTCCCAGAATAGTATTGAAATATTCTCCTAAAAGGGAAAATCACAGTTAAACATATATAGCACAAAATGGTGAAAAATGGTCTGGCAACAGATAGTGGTAAAATCTCTAAGTAGGCTGGCGGTTAAAGGACCTCTAAACGTGGAGTGTAAAATCTTGTCTATCTGCAGTCATGAGATCAAATAATGCTGAGAAACAGGATGTGGTGTAGAGTGATGGAGATGGGGATTGGTTGTGAGCAGTGGGTAAGGGACCTCTCCTTACCTGTGTTGAGCAGTTGAAGATTTCCAAACAGAGTCTTTCAGACACCAGAGTCGGTGTGCTGAGGGACAATGAATGCTTTAGGTGCGCTTTAAGGTGTAGTTGAGCCGTCCAGGCTTTACACTTTTGAACATGTGTCAGTGGTGGTTATTCAAGGGACCAATTGAGACTTTGGAGGTCCAAGGGGATGAAACACCTCTGGAGGCCAATTATGGACTAGTTAGTTTCCTGACATAACTGTTCTATATTTGGCATAGATACTTCAATTAAACACCTGGCTTGTTCTAGTCACACAATTTAAAACATACAAGTTGGAGTGAAGGTAACTATATAAGAAAGAAATTAGGTAAATATTGGTAGAATCCAGTGATGGTAACTCACCGCCGAGGCCCGGAGGTGCACAACCTGCTCAGGGCCTTTGAGGGTACGTCTCTCGATTTTGAAATGTTGAATCAGTTGCACTTGGGTTCTCCTTTCGATTATCTCCAGGCTGTTCTTCACAAATAGCCCAGATTCTTCTTAATGATTAAAAATGTATTAGGTGTGCAAAAACCGGATGATTGATAGTCTCTATGGTGGGTGAGAGGGGCTGGCGGGGGGGTTTGTAGTGGGGGGTAGGCGCTTCCTTGTAGCGTGGAGAATTGTCAATGCTGTGGCTGGAGTTGCGGAGCGGCGTGTGAGCGAGTCGGTTGCCCCGCTGTGATGATGCGCTCTGAGTTGTTTGGAGGCGTTCTCCGTATCAAGCGGCGAGAGGGGAGAAGGGGAGGGGGGGGGGGCGAGGTTCTAATGCAGGATGTTGTTTTCTTTTTCTCTGCGGGAGCGTGTTGAAGCATCTTCCCCGCTGTTTGTCTCTTCCGAAAATGCTGAAAAGTTCACCGACGCACGTTTCGGCAAATGCAGTCTTCCGGGTGTAACTGAGCATGCGCCCCGGCTGCTCTTTTATTCTTGAGGTGAAGTCAGCATTGCAGGCGCACGTTCAGTTACACCCCCCCCCCTCCCCTTCTCCCCTCTGGCCGCTTGATACGGAGAATGCCTCCAAACAACTCAGAGCGCATCATCACAGCGGGGCAACCGGCTCGCTCACACGCCGCTCCGCAACTCCAGCCACAGCATTGACAATTCTCCCTGAGGAGGCGCCTACCCCCCTCTACAAACCCCCCCGCCAGCCCCTCTCACCCACCAATCATCCGGTTTTTGCACACCTAATAAATTTTTAATCATTAAGAAGAATCTGGGTTATTTTTGAAGAACAGCCTGGAGATACTCGAAAGGAGAACCCAAGTGCAACTGATTCAACATTTCAAAATCGAGAGACGTACCCTCAAAGGCCCTGAGCAGGTTGTGCACCCCCGGGCCTCGGCGGTGAGTTACCATCACTGGTTTCTACCAATATTTACCTAATTTCTTTCTTATATAGTTACCTTCACTCCAACTTGTATGTTTTAAATTGTGTGACTAGAACAAGCCAGGTGTTTAATTGAAGTATCTATGCCAAATATAGAACTGTCAGGAAACTAACTAGTCCATAATTAGCCTCCAGAGGTGTTTCATCCCCTTGGACCTCCAAAGTCTCAGTAGGTCCCTTGAATAACCACCACTGACACAATTTCAAAAGTGTAAAGCCTGGACGGCTCAACTACACCTTAAAGCCCCACCTAAAGCATTCATTGTCCCTCAGCACACCGACTCTGGTGTCTGAAAGACTCTGTTTGGAAATCTTCAATGCTGAGAAACAATTGACCTTCAAAGCAGTAACAATGAAACGTACCTTATTGGAGGGTTCCAATTTCAAGGATCTCCTTAGGATGGCTATAGCATCACTGTATTCTCCTTGCTGAGCCATTACCTTTGGAAAAAAATTGAAATAGGTTAATCTGGGCAATGCGTTTTCTAAACATTTTCTAATGTTAAAACACACTATGAAGCACTTAGGTGTATCCCCATGGCTTATATTGTCTTTGTCCATTCTCAACTGAGAAGTTTTCCACTGAAAGTTTATGGCACAGCAAAGTCATTGGTTATTAGAACAGTGAGCTAGAAGTCACCATCTGCAATGGCTTCATTGCATTTTAAAAGGATAGTCCAAGACAACAAACTGCTCACATGAAGTCTGTCCCATGTGCCTCTCCTCCATTTCCTGAAGTGTGCTACACTTCCTATGGTAGTAGGGCTCTCAAGTTTGCGCCTCCTTTCCTGTTAATCTCTCCAAATGAAGTCACACAAGCTTTCACATTACTCAGCACTTGCAGCAAGTGCGTCCACTGTGGCTTGCCAGGCTCGATCGATTTTAACCAAGGGTAAACATCCAAGGGTATGGCAAGTACTACCTTTTTTAAAAATACAATTCTGTGATTACTCACCTGTAGAATTGGCATTATGAGTATACAGTACGTCCTGCTCCAAATCTAATACTTACACTTGGGATATACTCCGTCAGATGGTGCTGGACTGCAGAGACATCGAAAATAGGCTCCTCCCGGCCCCTCAAATACCCGGGGACCTCCCACAAATCCCCAGCATTGAAAAGCAGTTAATGAGAAGCCGGGATAATTAAACAATCCAAACTATCAACTATAACAATGATGACAATCACCATACAGGGGATCCTAGATAATGCAAACCAAGGGTGGGTTGGAGCAGGACGTACTGTATACTCATAATACCAATTCTACAGGTGAGTAATCACAGAATTGTGTTATTCTTAGTATACAGTACGTCCTGCTCCAAATCTAATACTTACACTTGGGACATCCAATAGCAGTGTGCATAAAGTAGGGTGGGATCCCCAAGAAAAATCAGCAGCAGACAGTTTAAACCACTGCCGCCTGCAGAACCTTTCGGCCAAAAGCAGCATCAGCTGAGGCCCTAGCATCAACCTTGTAAAACTTTGAAAAGGTATGAACAGAAGACCAAGTAGAGGCCTTGCAAACTTGTTCAACAGAACCCTGGTGCTGAAAAGCCCAAGAGGCACCAATAGCACAAGTGGAATGAGCAGTAAGGCGGAAGGGAGGATTCTTCCCCTTAGCAGAGTAGGCCTGAATCACAGCCTGACAAATCCACTTGCTGATAGTAGACTTGGCAGGAGCCAAACCCTTCCTAGGACCAGAAGGGACCACAAAAAGAGCATCAGTTTTCCTGAAAGGTGCAGTAGCCACCAGATAGTACTTCAGACACCTAACCACATTCAAAGAGTGCAAAACCCTCTCCTTAGCATTGCTAGGATTAGGGCACAAAGAAGGAAGAACAATATCCTGATTCAAATGAAAGGCAGACACTACCTTAGGCAGAAAGTCAGGTTTGAAACGAAACACCACCTTGTCCTGGTGTCTCTCATAGTAGGGGGGCTGAATGGAAAGTGCCGCCAACTCAGACACACGCCTGACAGAAGTGATAGCCACCAGAAATACAACCTTGAGAGTAAGAATGGCCAAGGCAGCATCCTGCACAGGTTCAAAGGGAGCACCCTGCAAGGCTGACAGAACCAAGTTCAGATCCCAGTCACCATAGGCTTTCGTGGGGGAGGGGGGCACACGAGTGACCCCCTGGAAAAAAGTCCTGATCAGAGGGTGCTGAGCAAAGGACTTCTGGAAGAAAATAGCCAGGGCAGAAACCTGACCCTTCAGAGTACTGAGCTGGAGTCCTATCTCCAACGCATGCTGCAGGAACTCCAGAATCCTGGGAATAGAGAACACACGACAGGGAAGAGACTTAGACTCACACCAGTCAATGTAGGCACGCCAAACCCTGTAATAAATGGAAGAGGAAGACTTCTTCCTAGCTTTAATCAAAGTATCCACAACCGAGGAAGACAGCCCCTTCTCCATCAAGATGGAGGTTTCAGCAGCCAAGCCGTCAAAGCCAGAGTTTGTAAATTGGGATGGCATAGTGAGCCCTGAGTGAGCAGATCTGGCACCAAGGGCAGAGCGTACTGATCTACTGCCAGCTGCACCACGTCTGTGAACCACACTCTTCTTGGCCACCTGGGGGCCACCAGAATTGCTGCCACCCCTTCCAGAGCAATCTTGTGCAGAACCCTGCCCAGTAGGTGGATTGGAGGGAAGACATGCAGGAACCGAAATTCCTGCCATGACATTGCTAGCGCATCCGAGGTCAAGACCAGAGGATCCTGGGACAGAGATACAAAAGCTGGGAGCTTGTGATTGTGGCGGGAAGCAAACAGATCCACATCTGGTTGGCCCCAACGGTGACAGAGATTAAAACACCCTGCTGCATAGGGACCATTCTCCCTGGTGAGAGGTCCTCCTGCTCAGAGAGTCCGCACAGCTGATATGCAGGGGACATTGGCCTCCACCCAAGTCAGGATCAGAGACGCTTCCTGGAGGGCCCCCTTGCTCCGGGTCCCTCCCTGATGACTGATGTAGGCAACTGCCGTCTGGTTATCCGAGCGCACCTGAACAGGCAGGCCCCGAAGGTGAGTAGTCAAGTGAGCCAGAACTAGTCTGATCGCTCGCAGTTCCAAGACATTGATAGGTGTGTGGGCCTCCTGCCCCACCTCCGCTGGAACCGCAGGGACTTCCAGAAACCCCCCCCAACCTGACAGACTAGCATCCATGGTGACCGTCTCCCAGGAAGGGGCAAGAAAGGATCTGCCCCCCCCAACAGGTTCCTTGAGTCCATCCACCACGAGAGGGACCCCCTGACCAGGGGGGAGAGAACACAGACCCTGTCCAGGGAGGCTGGGTCCTTGTCCCATACAGACAATAGGTGAAATTGCAGAGGCCTCAAGTGGAACTGAGCATAAGGGACCGCTTCGAAGCATGCCACCATCAGGCCCACCAGCTGCATCCCCTGCCTGATGGAGGGATGGGGACAAGCTAGGAGGGACCGAGCCTGTGCAATTAGACTGTCCACCTTCTGTTGAGGAAGGAAGATCCTTGCCTGAACTGTATTCAGATTAATTCGTCCTCTGCCCCTAACCCAGAAATCTCCCCGGGCCACAGGAAAAGAAACCCCACTCCCCTGTGTGGCACCACGGTAAGGGGAGGAGAAGGAACCCTGACCCCGAAAGGACTGAGATTGCCGCCTGCACTGGGGTAACCTGCCTCTCTTAGCAAAAAGGTCCAGGCGGTCCCCAAACAGGCGCAGTCCTTTAAAGGGAAACCCAGTGAGGGCCTTCTTGGCAGCGTTGTCAGCAGCCCACTGGCGCAGCCAAACCGAGCGGCATATAGCCACCACGAGGGCAGAAGTTCTGGCACACATTCTGATGGTGTCATCCAATGCTGAGAGGACAAAATTTACAAAAACATCACAACTGGAGAGTGCATTGAACACATCACAAGGCAAATCATCAGGGGCACTATCAAGCATATTTCTGATAAGGGTTCCAGTGGCCACAGCAGTAATGGCAGAGGCACAGACCGGGTGCAGCACCGTCCCCGCACATACAAAGGCGCAGACTAGTGGAGTCAGGGGAATGCATGACAGAGGTGTTCGATAGCCCTAGGATCGGGGCATCCACCTCGGGGGGGGGGGCACACAGTATACAAAAGTGAAAGATATAAAGCCGCCCGCGAGGGCACTTACGGACCGCAGTAGGTAGGGGTCCGTCGCGCATGGGCCAACCAAACAGGTTAAAGATGGCGTCGGTATACCTCGAGGGGCGGGCCCCCCCCCGAAGAGCGCGAAGCCAGAACGAGCAAGCAGCCAATGACGGCGCACCAGCGCCTGAGGTAATGCCGCCACCAAGCGCGGAACCAAGTCAGCGCGCGGCGGCGGCAGCAATTTTAAAAAGACAGTAAAGGCAAGTCAGCGCGGCGGCTGACACAAGACTAAATGAATAAAGGGGGGCGGGAGCAGCTCAATCACTATTATTTATACAAAATTATTATTATTATTCAGGGCCTGGGAACAAATTTACCGCCCAGTTTAACCCTCTCATCGTCTAAATATCAAGCAACAAACATGTCTAGCTATGTGGAAAGACAGAGATTTGGTTGCATATATCTGCAGATACATGTGGAAGCCACAATGCCACGAGAAGGCACTCTGTGTTTAGTGTGGTCCCTACTCTTAATTTTGAGTCCCCAACATTGGGACATGCAATGCAGACAAATATTTGAGAGCTACTCGCCTGGGAATCTGCCAGCCTCCCTTTAGAACACTTCACAGGGAGAAATCCATATTGACTAAATTCCTCCCTGCTTGTGCTCATGGCAATTCAAACGAATAAAGGGGGGTGGGAGCAGCTCAATCACTATTATTTATACAAAATTATTATTATTATTCAGGGCCTGGGAACAAATTTACCTCCCAGTTTAACCCTCTCATCAACTAAATATCAAGCAACAAACATGTCTAGTTACGTGGAGTGTTCTAAAGGGAGGCTGGCAGCTTCCCAGATGAGTAGCTCTGGCTGAATTGCATGGTCCAACTTTGGGGACTCAAAAAATACAATTCTGTGAGGAACTCACCTGTAGAAATGGTATTATTGGTATACAGTACGTCCTGCTCCAGATATAATACTTACACTTGGGTTAGCCTCCGCCAGATGGCGCTGCACTGCAGAGACATGCAAAACAGGCTCCTTCCGGCCCTTCAAATACCCAGGGACCTCCCACAAATCCCCAGCATTGAATAGCAGTGAACAAGAAGCCGGGAGAATTAAACCACCCAGACAACTGATAACGATAACAATGATAACAATCACCATACAGGGGATCCAGAATAATGCAAAACCAGGGTGGGGTGGAGCAGGACGTACTGTATACCAATAATACCAATTCTACAGGTGAGTTCCTCACAGAATTGTATTATTCTTAGTATACAGTACGTCCTGCTCCAGATATAATACTTACACTTGGGACATCCAATAGCAGTGTCCATAAGGTAGGGTGGGATCCCCCAACAAAAGGTGACAACAGGCAGTTTAAACTACTGCCGCTTGCAAAACCTTGCGGCCAAAAACAGCATCAGCTGAGGCCCTAACATCAACCTTGTAAAACTTGAAAAGGTATGAACAGAAGACCAAGTAGAGGCCTTGCAAACTTGTTCAACAGAAGCCTGGTGCTGGAAAGCCCAAGAGGCACCAATAGCACGAGTAGAATGAGCAGCAAGACGAAAGGGGGGACTCTTCCCCTTAGCAGAGTAGGCCTGAATCACAGCCTGACGAATCCATTTGCTAATAGTAGACTTGGCCGGAGCCAAACCCTTTCTAGGACCAGAGGGGACCACAAAAAGAGCATCAGTCTTCCTGAAGGCCGCAGTGACTACCAGGTAATACTTCAGACACCTGACCACATCCAAGGAATGCAGAACCCTTTCCTTAGCATTGCTAGGATTAGGACACAAAGAAGGAAGAACAATATCCTGATTCAAATGAAAGGCAGACACCACCTTAGGCAGAAAATCTGGCTTAAAGCGGAATACCACCTTGTCCTTGTGTCTCTCGTAGTACGGTGGCTGAATAGACAACGCCGCCAGCTCAGACACACGCCTGACCGAAGTGATAGCCACCAGAAAAAGTAAGTGCAAGGTAAGTACAGCCAGAGCAGCATCATGAATAGGCTCAAAGGGAGCACCCTGCAAGGCAGACAAAACCAGGTTCAAGTCCCAAACAGGGACCGTAGGCTTATGTGGGGGACGCACGTGAGTGACCCCCTGAAAGAAGGTCTTAACCAAGGAATGCTGAGCAAAAGACTTCTGAAAGAAGACCGACAGGGCAGAAATCTGACCCTTCGGAGTACTGAGTTTTAAACCCAACTCCAATCCATGTTGTAAAAACTCCAGAATCCTAGGGATGAACAACTCCCTGCAGGGAAGAGACCTAGACTCACACCAGTCTATGTAGGAACCCCATACCCTATAATAGATGGCAGAAGAAGTGTACCATGGTATCCACCACTGAGGCAGACAAGCCTTTCTCCATCAAGATTGAAGTTTCAGCAGCCAGGCCGTCAAAGCCAGAGTTTGTAAATTGGGATGGCGTAAGGAGCCCTGAGTGAGTAGATCTGGCGCCTCTGGCAGGACGTACTGGTCCACTGCCATTTGTACCACGTCTGCGAACCACACTCTTCTTGGCCACCTTGGGGCCACCAGAATCACTGGCACCCTTTCCAGGGCAATCTTGCGCAGAACCCTGCCCAGCAGGGGGAACAGGGGAAAGACATACAGGAGCCGAAATTTCTTCCAAGACAATGACAGAGCGTCCGTGGCCACGGCCAGAGGATCCTGAGACAGGGAGACAAAGGCCGGAAGCTTGCGATTGTGACTGGACGCAAACAGATCCACATCCGGTAGGCGCCACCGGTAACACAGGGACTGGAACACCCTGTTGCAGAGGGACCACTCCCCCTGACGGGAAGTCCCCCTGCTCAGAGAGTCTGCTAGGAGATTCTCTACCCCTGGGATGTAAACAGCCGAAGTGCATTGAACATTGGCCTCCGCCCATGTCAGAATCCGCGACACGTCCTGGAGGGCACCCTTGCTCCGGGTCCCTAACTGATGGTTGATGTAGGCAACCGCCGTCCTGTTGTCTGAGCGCACCTGAACAGACAGTCCCTGCAGGTGATCGGTCAACTGCTCCAGAACCAACCTGACCGCCCATAGTTCCAGAATGTTGATGGGTAAATGGACCTCCTGAGGGCCCCACCTCCCCTGGAACCTCAGGGACTTCCAGAATCCCCCCCAACCTGACAGACTGGCATCCGTGGTGACCGTCTCCCAGGAGGGAACTAGAAAAGACCTGCCCTTTAGCAAGTTCTTGAGGTCTAGCCACCACAAGAGGGACCCTCTGACCGATGGGGGAAGCACACAAACCCCGTCCAAGGACGCGGGATCCTTGTCCCATACTGAGAGGAGGTGAAGCTGCAGAGGCCTCGAATGGAACTGAGCAAAGGGCACCGCCTTGAAGCTCACCACCATCAGCCCCACCAGCTGCATTCCCTGCCTGAGGGAGAGCTGGGGGCACGAGAGCAGGGAACGCACCTGCGCAGTCAGAGCTTCCACCTTCTGTTGGGGAAGGAATATTCGTGACTGAACCGTATCCAGAATCATCCCCAGGAATGGGGTCACCGACGAAGGGGACAGAGAGGACTTGGGATGATTGATCACCCAGCCGAAGGACTCCAAGGTGGACACCACTAGCTGAGTGTCCAACGCCGCCTGCTGTAGGGGCCATGAGGCGATGAGGATGTCGTCCAGGTAGGGCAGCACTCGAACGCCCCCTGACCTTATCAAGACATCACCCCCGCCAGCACCTTGGTGAACACTCTGGGAGCTGAAGTGAGGCCAAACGGTAGGGCCACAAATTGGTAATGTTGATCGTTCAACGCAAATCTGTCCCGGGAACACAGGGATGTGAAGGTAAGCATCTTTGATGTCCACAGTCGTCATAAAATCCCCTGGGCACAGAGAGCCAACGGCCGAGCGCAGAGTTTCCATGCAAAAGCGTTTGGGCTTGACAAATTTGTTGAAGATCTTTAAATCCAGGATGGGCCTGACTGACCCATCTCTTTTGGGTACTGCGAAAAGGTTGGAGTAGAACCCCTCTCCCAATTCTCTCAAGGGAACCTTGCAAATAACTCCCAGATCCAGAAGTCCTTGCACTGCCTGCATCAGGACCTGAGCTGATACTGGGTTCTGGGGGATCCGGGACCTGATGAATCTTGAGGGGGGCCGAACAGCAAACTCGATCTTGTAGCCAGAGGTAACTACCTCCTGAATCCACCGGTCTGAGACTCGGCGCCTCCAGACATGCGCGAAGTGCTGTAGCCGTCCCCCCACCCAGGCGGGCGAGGGCGCCCCATCATGCCTGAGGGGTCTTGGGAGGGGCTTTGAGTTTGGTGCCCCAGGAGGAGCCAGGACGTCGCCCCCTGCTCCTATGCCAAGTGTCTGCACGAGCCCCCGCAAAGGACACCCCTTTCCCCTGTTTAACGCCTCTGTAGGGTGCTGAAAGGGGGCCCTGGTTACGAAAGGACCGAGGCTGCCGCCTGCGCTGTGGTAACTTACCTCCTTTAGCAAAGAGGTCTAGACAGTCCCCAAACAGGCGTAGGCCCTTAAATGGAAGCCCAGTAAGGGCTTTCTTAGCAGCATTATCGGCCGCCCACTGGCGTAGCCATACCGCGCGGCGTATAGCCACCGCCAAGGCGGAAGATCTGGCACACAGCCTAATAGCATCATCCGATGCGGACAGGATAAAGTTCACAAATACGTCACAGTTAGACAGTGCATTAATAGTATCAGTAGGCAACTCATCTGGGCCGTCAAGTGCATTCCTGACCATGGCCCTGAGCGCCACAGCGGTAATGGCCAAGGCACAGACCGGGCGCAGCTCCGCCCCTCCAAACACAAAGGCATGGCACGCCAATTGGTCGCCGGTCCTCAGAATCCCGCAGCGTAGTAGTGTCGGGGGGAGTGCATAATAGAGGTGTTAGACAGCCCTAGAATAGGAGCATCGACCTCGGGGGGGGGGGGGAGGGCGAAGACCAGCACTTGACCATATCAGCAGGAAATGGATACTTCCTGTCTAAGCTCTTAGGGATCCCGGGAAGTCTACTGGGATGTTCCCACTCATTCAGCACGAGGTTATTGAAATGGGTTTGCTCAGGAAATTCCAATCGAGCCTTAGCAGTATGAAATAGCTCACCCCTTTGCCTGGGAGCCGCAACAGGGGGAGAGATGGACAAAACTTCAAAAATCTGAAGCAGTAGTTTGTCAGTATCATCCGGGGTCCAGTGATCAGAACTGGAACCGTCATGACCCCTTGACTTCTCCTCAGATGACTCTGAGTCAGAGAACAGCTCCCATTTGTCCGAAGGGGCATGGCCAAATAGATGCGAAAAATCATCAGACTCCGTAGGGAAAGGAGCAGAATCAGGGATTATGTGCCGCTTTTTTGCAGTGGCCTTGCGCGCTAGAGAACTAGCAAGCAATTTCTCAACACTGGCCAGTCGAGTAGCCACATCAGGATGAGAATCCCTGCTTGTATTGGGGGTTAGACTCAGGCTTGGGGGGGTAGGTGAAGTGAGGCGAGGTGCAGGCCCCGCCACAGGAGGGGCGGGAAGTACCATTAGCACCTGCTGTGCACAAGGGACGCAGATCCGTGCATTGTCACCGCTGATAGGTGAGACCCCACAAGCTACACACAGCCGGGCTTGTCCCGAGGGAACCCCGTTCACAATATCCTGGGATGCCTCCATATGGTGATTAATAGGCACAATAGGCCAGTAGGGATTGACGCTATAAGCTACCCTGGATGCCCCAAGCACCCGCAGGGAAGTGGGAGTAATTATGCTAGGTCCAACTGGCAATTACACCGGGCTGGGAGAAGCCACTGGATTCAACCGTCTGAAAGACATAATGGGAACAGGGATGCAGAGCCATGCGCAGTGAGCAAGAA
The DNA here is from genome assembly GCA_027917425.1 of Gastrophryne carolinensis. Lineage (NCBI taxonomy): Eukaryota > Metazoa > Chordata > Amphibia > Anura > Microhylidae > Gastrophryne > Gastrophryne carolinensis. The sequence goes on along the minus strand of CM051234.1, from coordinate 282,478,141 downwards.
TGAAGAAAATCGCCCGCGAGGGCACTTACAGACCTAGGGAGGAGGAGAACCGTCACCACGCGCGCGCGACGAGCATCTAAAATGGCGCCAAGCGAACCTCGAAGGGCGGGCCAGAGCGGGCCTGTGACGCGAAGCGCGCCAAGCCAGGTCCCCGCCCCCCCCCCCCCCGCGAAGAGCGCGAAGCTCTGAGTTAGTAGTCAACGCAGACAAGAAAACGCGAGTGTATGACACACATAGAAAAAAACAGGGGTTTGCCAAAGAAGACGCCGCAGAATGCATAGCATACACATTTACACCCCCCCTTTTCCCCCGAAGGCTACAAGGAGAATGAGGGAGGACAGCAGCCACTTAAACAGGGCCCACCGATAGGCAGGGGCAAGGGGCACTAGTGCGGGAGGGGCATCCCATAGAGGCTCACCATAAGCCTGAACCGCCTACCCTTTGGTGGGGGATTGCAGTGGAGCAGCGCTCCTAAGCACCTAACAGCGGTGCTGCCTACCTTCACCCGACCAGCGCAGTTTGGGAGGCATATTACGGTACTAGTGGAACGGGTGGGAATAGTCCTACAGGGCCACAGGCTAATAGCCCCGCTCACCTGCGAGTAGAGAGAGCCATTTCTCGCCCTTCGCAGCCAGACTGCAGAGAAATTCTGGGGATTTGTGGGAGGTCCCCGGGTATTTGAGGGGCCGGGAGGAGCCTATTTTCGATGTCTCTGCAGTCCAGCACCATCTGGCGGAGTATATCCCAAGTGTAAGTATTAGATTTGGAGCAGGACGTACTGTATACTAAGAATAGCTATCTGGTCATGCAGAGGATGGAAGTGGATTTTAGCAACATTGGCAGCATATGCGGGATGTTGTATGTATGTAGCCCCAAAAATTAGCTGTTCCATTTTATGCTGAGGAGCATCCCAATTTGGGGTACATATCCAGTGATCAGAAAACTTTTGTCTTTTTTCCTCTTATTCTTCCACAACCACTTTTATCAATGAGATGGCTCACATAGAGGGTCAAAGGATCTATAGTGAATGTTTACTTCTCATATGGCAACTTCCAACGTTACACATTGTATAAGTCAACTCATCATTTACAAATATTTATATGTTGCAAATGGCTATAGGACTGCAAGCCCACGTAATGGTTTATACAAGTAAATCTGCTCTCTTAGTATCCAGCTGTAACCTTTAGTTAGAGGGAATGGCACAAACATTGTAAGATGACTATTGCTCTATATTGTAATCAAAAACAGTTTAAAACAAAACAAAGTATTTGACTTTTGGATCACTTAAATGCTGGAATGTGAAAACCATGCCAACTTAGGTTGCAGGACGACTTTCAAGAGCAATTCAACCTTTGGAAACGGAGAGATCAAATTCCAGCAGATTTTGTAAAAAATGGCTTACAAAGGTTGTCTCTGGGTACCACACAACCACCTGGCTTTGGCCACTAGGGGCGAGGCAAGTATAGGTCTAGTAGCTTCTCCTGACAATAAATGAAAATATTTAACCATCTCAAACATTTTGATGAGGAAATAACTACACAGCGGCATAAGCTCGACCAAAGTGTCTAAGGTGTGGTCAGCCATGGCTCTAACTTTGCTTACCTAGGTAGCAGAAAATGCAGATCTTACTTCAGATCCAACCACTAATTAGAGGCGTTTGGGCAAACCATGCAGGGAAGCTAATGATCTTTAGTTTAAGGGGAGTTCAACTAAAGCTATCATTGGGTATAGTCCTGGGTTTTAAGGCTTATCCTATTATAATTTAAGAAATACTTAAAGCGGACCTTCACCCTGAATAAGAGCATATCTTATATTTTTCCCACACCCTGTACATACAGATTGCTCACATTAAAAATCATCCTACCTGCATCTACCGCATGTTATGAGCCTTTAAACATCCAAGATGGTGGCTCATGGAACATCAGGTAGCCTGCAAACAGGAAGTGCCTTCTGACTGTGCTGCTCTGCATTCTGGGATTGCTGACCTTTTCCTGACCCCAGCTCTGCTGTGTCTGAGCAAAGCACAGCTATAACCGTTCCCCCCTGTACTTTATCCCACTCTTCTCCTCAGTAAGTGTGATGCTTCCGAGTCAAGATGGCGGCGCCCATATCCTAGAGTCCTGAACAGAGTTGCAGCCCAGTGGGATAAAGAATAACAAGTAAGTGACTAAAAACATAAAATATATTACTTTTAGGTGCTGGGGAATAGTTTTTAAGGGTTTGGGCTTTTCAATAAATCATGGTGAAGGTCCAGTTTAAGTATAACTAAAAATCATTATGGGTAACTAAAGATTGCAAACATTTTAGGACAAGTATTCTGAATAAACACAAATGAAAATTCAATACTTACATGTTAAGCTACAAAAAATGTGACCGATATGCCTAAACCGGACCTTCACCCTGAAAAGGAGCATATCTTGTATTTCTCCCCTACCCCATACATACAGATTTGCCCACATAAAAAAAATCATTCCTCCTGCACCTAGTACATGTTCTGAGCCTTTAAACAGCCAAGATGGTGGCCCATGGAGTCCCAGGCTACCTGCAGACAGGAAGTGTCTTCTGGACTATGCCACTCTGCATTGTGGGATTGCTGCCCTTTTCCTGACCTCAGGTCTGCTCTGTCTGTCTATAACCTGCCACTCGCACCCCCCCCCCCCCCCCCTTTGCTCTCCTCAGCATGTGATACTTCTGACCTAAAGTCCTGAAGAGAGTTACAGCCCAGTGGGGGAAAGAATAAGTAAAGGACTAAAAACTTAAAATATATTAATTTTAAATAGTGGAGCATAGTTTAAGGGTTTGCCTTTTTTTAAATGTTGCTGAAGTTCCGGTTTCATAAAAAGAGGAGCAGTAGTCTGTTTGAAAGCTTTTGGACACACTGCTGTGTCTTGAAGCTGGCACTGCTAACCCTATGGGAGGAGAATCAATACATGTATATGCTTAGGCCTATTTAGGCACTTACTGTAATCATTTTACAATAAACAATGAAATAGGCAAATACTTGCAGATTTATCAGTATTCAAAACCTGTTGGAGGGTCGAGGATCTAGGATTAGGATTGTGACTTTCATGTCAGATTTAACAGGGCTAGGTGTTCACTTTGACTGAGTTCCCAAAGTCTATTGAGCCTAACCATATTTGGGAAAAGGTTTAAACGAATCCTAAAACAAGGTTAAATCCCTCATTGTGTATGACTGATTTCAATAACGCTGTCTGGTGATGTTTGTATATATGCAGAGAACCATACAGGGCTAGACCTATCAAACTTACACTAGAAAAGACCCGGGACCAGAATTTTCAGAGATGGAAAAGGGTACCGCCCATAGTAATAGCATAGTAAAGGATAGCTGTTAATAAGCTCAAAAGGGTGTTCTAGAACCTTTTACCAGTAAGGATAGAAAGAACCAAGACAGATCTAGTAAATAAGCATTTTCAGATGAAGCAATAAAGAAACACAAGTTCATTTATGAAATCTAATGGGTACCCTCAGACCAGAAGAGGCAGTGTGCAAAATAAGGCATAACTGTATCTCTGACATTCTGGCCCCAGTTGCACTTGTTTGGTCACCACAGACAGGAAGGTGAGGTTAAAAGTCCACTACAGGGTCACAGACAGCAAAAATCACATAACTCTGCTCCTTCCCTACTATTCCCTACTAAGACAAAAACAAAGCAATAGTTGCCAAAAACAGATTGTGTATATATGACAAACGTTCTGTTACCTTTCCTTTTCTGAACAAGGCCTTGATGTTATCAGGTTGTTGTTGCAGTACCATATTACAAGACTTCAGAGCAGCTTCAAAATGGTCAAGCTTAAGTTGAGAAGCAGCCAGGTTATTCAGACATTTTATTTTGACATCTAGTAATTCAGCTTCTATGTCAGGTGTAAAGTCCACTAGTAATGCAGAAGAGAGGGGCATGTAAAAAAGCAAAGTTAATGCATATGTGGTAAATTAGCCAAAAAAGCACTATTGATAGTCTACTAATGAAAATAAGATGGGCACAAAAGGGGTCGAGATGAAGAAGATGGAGACAAGATTATCCAAACCCCTTCCTGGATACCTAGCAGAGCATCAGACCTATGCCAAGGGGTATAGAGGCAGGTAACTGGCATGCCTACAAACCAGCCGTGCAGATTCTGAGCAATAGGGATCCCAGCTCCTATGCTTGGGGTGCTAGGCTTGGAGCTGGAACCATCTTGTGACAGGACAGGTTTGTACGTGTAAAAAAACACACACAGAATCACATTTCCATTCATTTTGGCATCAACATCACATCCTATTTTTCAATTTACAGAAACCAAGCTCTTAGCGTCAAAAGGTTTTATCGTCAGTGGTCAATGACATAATGCTTAGAACCAGCAAGGAATGTCCTGCACTTGAGTAGTCCGAGCTGTCTCCAACCTTTTAGAAACAACGACCAGATTCAAGTGGCTAACTATTCTTGACGGGGAATGATGTTGTGGATGGTGGTGACCACCTCCTTTACACCAGAATCCAAAATGCGGGCTATCGAAGAACGAGTAAAACTTAATAGATGCCCCCACCACTAAATCAAATGAATGAGAACATCTATTTAGTATACACCTAGCTTGGTACCAGCTTGCTATTACAAATCCTGTATGGCTCTACCTTGTAGGAAAACTGCATCCTGGAGAATGCAAATCTGTCAAAATGGTTTGGGCCACATTTTTGGGAGGGGCAAAGGGAGGGAGTCTCAAACTAGGAGTAACTGATATTTTCAGGGACAGAAGAGTAGTCTTAAGCTGCTTAGACTCATTGTCCAGGCAGAAAAATAAAAAACACTATATTAATTTTTAGTCCTCACAGATGATGGCTCTTAGTTCAGCGATCCAAGTCCCACACTGTCTGGCCCAATCATCCACTGTTTCTATATTTTCAACAAAGAGCCACCTTCACCATCCGTCATATGGCATTCCTCCTCCATTCATTGAAGTTGGGGGAGGGGGCAGCAGGTATTGCAACGCCTGCTACATGGCAGTGGAAGGAGGCATGTCAATCACAGTGACAGGTGGCTGGGGTGACCTGTAGTTGACAATACAGATGTAACCGATAAATCTAGATTTAGGAGCGATCACCTGCCTAGACAGTCACTGTAATTCAGACTTCTAGCTGCTCAACAAAATAAAAATACAATTCTGCGAGTACTCACCTGTAGAATTGTTTTTACCATGCATGGCATGGCCTGCTTCAAGAAGTCCTTACGTATGGGATATTCTGCCAGAAGGTGGAGCAGTGTACTGCAGAAGAGTTGTGGCTCCTCCCGGAACCATATAAAAACAGGATCAACAATAGACCTCCCCAGTGTTGACAAGCAGTTAGACAAGAAGCCGGGAGATAATAAAGGTAAAAAAGGTAACAACCCCAACTAACTTGGAACAATCACCATAAAGAGGCAACCCAGAATAACGATAACAAGGGTGGGGTGAAGCAGGCCGTGCCATGCATAGTAAAAAAATTCTACAGGTGAGTACTCACAGAATTGTATTTTTCCTATTGCATGGCACGGCCTGCTTCAAGAAGTCCTTACGTATAGGAAATCAAATAACAGTGTCTGTAAGGTAGGGTGGGATCACCAAAAAGTAGCAGCAGGCAGTTCAAACCACCACCGCCTGAAGTACTTTGCGACCAAAGGCAGCATCAGCTGAGGCCTTAACATCAACCTTGTAAAACTTGGAAAAGGTATGAACAGAAAACCAAGAAGCACCAATAGCACGAGTGGAATGAGCAGTAACCCGGAAAGGAGGAACCTTCCCTTTAGCAGAATAGGCCTATACCACCGCCAGGCGAATCCACTTCTGACAGTAGATTTAGCCGGAGGCAAGCCCTTCCTAGGTCCCGCAGGAAGAACAAAAAGAGCATCAGATTTCCTGAAAGACTCAGAAGCAACCAAGTAAAACTTCAGAGCCCTGATGACATCCAGAGAATGCAGGGTCCGTTCCTTGGAATTAGCAGGGTTAGGACAGATAGAAGGTAAGACAATGTCCTGATTGAGATGAAAAGCAGACACAACCTTAGGCAAGAAATTAAGCCTTAACACCACCTTATCCTGATGCCGCTCAAAATAAGGAGGTTTAATGGAAAGCGCCGCCAGCTCAGAGACTCGCCTGACAGAAGTAATAGCCACCAAAAAGGCCACCTTAAGAGTCAGAATGGGTAACGCCGCCCCACGGATAGACTCAAAGGGAGGACCCTGCAGAGCAGACAACACCAGATTCAAGTCCCAAACCGGTAGCATAGGTTTACGTGGCGGATGCACATGAGTAACTCCCTGGAAAAAAGTCTTAACCAGCCGGTGATTGGCAAAGGATCTTTGGAAAAAAATAGCCAGAGCTGACACCTGTCCCTTGAGGGTACTAAGTTGAAGGCCCAAATCCAAATCATGTTGTAAAAATTCCAGAATCCTGGGAATAGAAAACACCCGACAAGGAAGAGACTTGGACTCACACCAGGCAATGTAAGCATGCCAGACTCTGTAGTAGATCAAGGACGAGGACTTCTTCCTAGCCCGAATCATAGTATCAACAACAGAGGCTGGCAACCCCTTATCTGTCAAGATGGAGGTTTCAGCAGCCAAGCCTTCAAAGCCAGCATTTGTAAATTGAGATGGCGCAGCTGTCCCTGATTGAGAAAATCTGGATCCTTGGGCAAAAATACAATTCTGCGAAATACTCACCTGTAGAATTTATATTATTTGTATACAGTACGTCCTACTCCAGATATAGTACTTACACTTGGGTTATCCTCCGCCAGATGGCGCTGCACTGCAGAGACATGCAAAACAGGCTCCTCCCGGCCCCTCAAATACCCGGGGACCTCCCCAGCATTGAAAAGCAGTGAACAAGAAGCTGGGAGAATTAACCACCGAAACTGTAACTATAACAATGGTAACAATCACCATACAGGGGATCCAGAAGAATGCAAAAACCAGGGTGGGGTGGAGCAGGACGTAATGTATACAAATAATATCAATTCTACAGGTGAGTATTTCACAGAATTGTATTATTCTTAGTATACAGTACGTCCTGCTCCAGATATAATGCTTACACTTGGGACATCCAATAGCAGTGTCCATAAAGTAGGGTGGGATCCCCAACAAAAAGGCAACAGCAGACAGTTAAAACCACTGCCACCTGCATAACCATGCGGCCAAGACAGCATGAGCTGAGGCCCTAACATCAACCTTGTAAAACTTTGAAAGGGTATGAACAGAAGATCAAATAGCGGCCTAGCAACCGGTTCAGCAGAAGCCTGGTGCTGAAAAGCCCAAGAGGCACCAAAGCACGAGTAGAATAAGAAGCAAAGCGATAAGGAAGATACTTCCCCTTGTTGGAATAGGCCAGAGTAACAGCCTGACGAATCCAATAGCCAACAGTAGACTTGGCAGAAGCCAAAAACCCTTTCCTAGGACCAGAAGGAACCATCCCCTTCAAGTAATGACCAGGGCCAAGGCCGCCCAACTCCCCGAGAACAGACGAGATCGGACACATTCAGGATGGAGTGACCGTAGCTCCAAAGGAGCATCATTTCTCCTAAAGGACACAGTGACTACCAAGGAAAAACTTCCAACACCTGTTCAAGGAATGCGGAACCCTTTCCTCAGCGCTGCTAGGAATAAGGCACAGAAGGAATAACAATGTTGAATCAATGAACATAAAACACCACCTTAGGCAGAGAGTCCGGCTTCAGGCGGAACACCACCATATCCTGGTGTATCTCGAAGAATGGGGGCTAGGTAGACAGAGCCGCCCGCCAAACACACGTCTGACTGAAGTAACAACCACCAGAAGGACAACCTTGAGGGTAAGAACAGCCAGACAGCATCCTGAATAGGACCAAAGGGGAAAAACCCCACAAGGCAGACAGAATCAAATTCAAATCCCAACAGGGACCATAGGATTACATGGGGGACGCACATGAGTACCCCCTGAAAGAAGTCTTAACCAAGGAAGTCTGAACAAAAAGACTTCTAAGGCAAGGCGGACAGGGCAGAACTTGAACCATAAGAATACCGAGTTGGAGACAAACTCCAACTCATGCTGTAATAACTCTAAAACCCTGGGAACCGAGAACGCCCGACAGGGAGGAGACCTAGACTCACACCAATCAATATGGGTAAACCATACCCTATAACAGATGGAAGAAGAAGAAGAAGAAGAGGAAGAAGTGTGCTCCTAGTCTTCCCATAGTCTCAATCACCGAGACAGATAAGCCCGTCTCCATAAAGATGGATGTTTCAGCAGTCAAGCCGTCTAGGCCAGAGTCTGTAGACTGGGGTGACGTAAAGGGGCCCTGAGTAAGCAGAGCTGGCACTCCTGGCAGAACGTACAGAGCTACTGCCCCCAATACCACGTCTACGAACCACACTCCACTAGGCCACTCGGGGACCACCAGAGTCACTGGTCCCCCTTCCAGAGCAATCTTTGCGCAGAACCCTGCGCAAGGGTAAAACCAGGCCCGAGAACTTGTGATAGTGACGGGACACAAACAGGTCCATAACTGGTTGGACCCCATAGTGACACAGGGATTAGCACATCCTGTCACAGAGAGAAACTACCGGGGCGAAAACACTGATATGCAAGGAACATAGTCCTCCACCCAGATTAGGATTACAGACATTTCCTGGAGGACCCTCCTGCTCCAGGTCCTTCCCAGATGATTAATGTAGGCCAACAGACAGACCGAGCGCCCCCGAACAGGTAGGCCCTGAAGAGGAGTAGCCAAGCGAAATAGAACCAACCTGAACGCTCACTGTTTCAAACATTGATAGGCGTATGGACCCCCTAAAGGCCCCACCTCCCCCAGAACCGTAGGGACTTTCAGAAGAAAATCCCCCCTGTAACCTGATAGATTGGCCTCCATGGTGACCGTTTCCAGGAAGGGGCAAGAAGGGAACTGCCCCCAGACAGGATCCTTGAGTTCATCCACTCAAAGAGGGACTCCTCACCAGTGGGGAAGGCACATAGGCCCTGCTTCAGGGATGCTGAATCCCTGTCCTGTACTAGCAATAGAAGTTGTAGAAGGGCCCAAGGGGAACTGAGCATAAGGGATCTCTTCTGAGCAAGCCACAAACGGGCACACCAGCAGCATCCCTGCCTGGCGAAGGGACGGGGACAGCAATGAGGGACTAAGCCCATGCGACCAGATTGTCCACTTTATTGCTGAGGAAGGAAGGTTCTCGCCTGAACCGAATCCAGATTCCTTCCAAGTAATGGAGTTACCAATCAAGGGGACAATGAGGACTTGGGGTGATTGATCACCCATCCAAATGACTCCCAGTGGACACCACCAGCCAAGAAACCAACTTAGCCTGACGTAGAGACTGGGAAGTGAAAAAGGACGTCCAGGTAGGTCATAGCGGGGACGCCCCTTGGTCTCATCAGAGATATCACCCCAGTCAGCACCTTGGTGAGTACTCTGGGAGCTGAAGAGAGGCCAGGTAACAAGGCCACAGGTTAGCAGTGTTGGAACTTCCAACACGAACCTGAAGAGCCTCTGTGTCCAGAAGACACAGGGAAGTGAACAGAAGCATCTTTGAGCTCCACAGACGGCAAGAAGCCCCCTGAGCGCAAGGCGCTGATGGCCCAACCCAGAGTTTCCATGCAGAAAATTCCTGTAATTGGTGAATTGCTGCAAACTTGTGAATCCAGAATGGGCCAGACTGACTCATCCTTTCAGGGGACAGTGGAAGGTTGGTGTAGCGGCCCCTGCCTCTGCCTATTAAGGGCAATCTGCAAGTGACCCCCAGACCCCGCCGGCCCTGCAAGGCCTGTACCAACGCCTGAACAGAGGCAGGTACCAGGAGTACCCTGATAATCATGGGGGAGGCCGCGCAGCAAACTCTAACCTGTATCCGGAGGACACTACCTCCTGAATCCACCAGAATGAGGCGTGATGCCTCCTGACAAGAGCAAGGTGCTGCAGCCATCCCCTCGCCTAGACGGCCGAGGGCGCCCCATCATGCTTGAGGGGGTTTGGTGGAAGATTTAGGCTTAGCCCCGCCAGAGGGACCAGGGCGTTGTCTGCCGCTCCCAGGGCAGGAGTCTGCGCGAGCCCCCAGGAAGGACACCCCAGGTTCTTGTTTAACACTATAGTAGGGAGGGGGAGGGGTGCCCCTGCCCCGAGGGGGCCGAGCCGGCCGTCTGCGTTGGGGTGATCTGCCCTTTTTACCAAATAGGTCCAGACGTGCCCCAAACAGGCGTTGCCCTCTAAAGGGAAGCCCAGTAAGAGTCTTTTTAGTAGCATCGTCAGCACCCCACTGTCGCAGCCAAACCAAGCGACGTATAGTCACCACAAGGGCAGAAGTTCTTGCACACATTCTAATGGTGTCATCCAGCGCTAATAGGATACATTTTACAAACACATCACAACTGGAGAGTGCATTAAACACTTCCCAAGGGAGATCCTTAGAGTGATGCTCAAGCATCTTTCTGATGAGGGTTCTAGCGGCCACTGCAGTAATAGCCGCGGCACAGACCGGGCGCAGCACCGTCCCTGCACAAGAAAAGGCGTGGGAGGCCAGCAGGTCAATGCGCCGGTCTTCAGCATCCCGAAGGGTACTATAAGCAGGGGCTGTAATAAAGGGGGGGTTAGGAACCCCTATGATCGGGGCATCCACCACGGGGGGTGATGACCAACAATTAACCACATTAGGGGGAAAGGGGTATTTCCTATCCCAGTCCCCTGGGACCCCTGGAAGTTTACTGGGGCATTCCCATTCCTTGAGCACGAGAGCATGGAAATGAGCCTGCTCTAGAAATTCCAAGCGTGCTGTCGCTGTATGGAAACGCTCCCCTCTCGGCTTGGGGGCCTCACCAGGAAGAGAGATAGACAGAACCTTAAAGACCTTAATCAACAGATCGTCAGTGTCACACTGGCCCCAGTATTCAGGGCCAGAATCGTCATGACTCCTCGGCCTCTCATCAGATGAGCCTGAGTCAGAGAAGGAGTCCTTCATCAGAAGGGGTATAGTCACACGGAGTAGTAAACTCCTCAGTTCCCGTAGGAAAAACAGTAACATGAGGCGCCAAGTGCCACTTCTTACCAGGGCCCTTGCGCTCTGACAACCTCGTAGGCAGTCTGGAGACAGTCTGGAAGACCCAACAGGCTGCAAATCCCCACTTGTATGCGACTCAGCAGGAGTGAGATTTAAGCATGGGGAAATGGGTGAACTGAAACGAGGTGCAGCCACTGGCAAGCCTGATTGCAGGGCCAGTGCTTGCTCGGCACAGAGTCCGCAGACCCGTGCCCTGTCAGCATCAGCATGGGGTTGTCCACACGCTACACACAGCCGGTCGTGTCCCAGAGGGACCCGGTCACATAATTCTGAGATGCCTCCATATGGTGATTATTTAGGCACAATATGCCAGTAGGGATTTACGCTATAGGCCACCCTGGATGCCCCAAAGACCCGCTAGGGGTTTACAAGGCCCGCTAAAAAATACACAGGACCGGGAGAAGCCAATGCTGTTCACCAGTCTGAAAGACACAATGAGAATAAGGGGTGTCAGAAACATGCGCAGTAAGCAAGAAGTATGAAAATCGCCCGCGAGGGCACTTACAGACCAAGGAAGGAGGGGGACTGTTACCACGCGCAACTACCATCAAAATGGCGCCAAGCGAACCTCGAAGGGCGGCCAGAGCGGCCCGTGACACGGAGCGCGCCAAGCCAGGTACCCGCCCCCTCAAAAAGCGCAAAACTCTAAGACAGTAGTCAACTTGTCATGAGGAGCGAAGTGTATGACACACTTAGAATAGATGATTTGCCAATGAAGACGCCGCCGCCCGGTGCAGCACATCCAATAAGGCAAGGGACACGCGCGGCGGCGCCCGATACACAATAAAAATGCAAACAGCGCGGCTCTGACACCAGGAATATAAGTCAAAGGACAATACTAAGGCCATAAGCGTGTAAACCCAATACACTGAGACCACCACCCCCCCCTTCTTTCCCCCCGAGCTATGGGGGGAACGAGGGAGGATGGCGACCCTTTGTACAGGGCCCACCGCTACACTGGGTATGGGGCAATAATGCGGGAGGGGCATCCCCTAGAGGCTCACCATCAGCCTACACCGCCTACCCTTTGGTGGGGGACTGCGGTGGAGCCTAGCTCCATAAGAACGCATGGTGCTGCATACCTTCACCCGACCAGCGCAGCCCAGGCTGGGAGGCACATCACGCAAGGAGGACGGGTGGGAATAGTCCAACAGGGCCGCAGGCTTTAATAGCCCCGCTCACCTGCGAGAGAGTGATACTTCATGTCTTCGCAGTCAGCACTGCAGAGAAATCTGGGGATTTGTGGGAGCTCCCCGGGTATTTGAGAGGCCGGGAGGGGCCTGTTTTGCATGTCTCTGCAGTGCAGCACCATCTGGCGGAGGATAACCCAAGTGTAAGTACTATATCTGGAGCAGGACGTACTGTATACTAAGAATAGGTACCGATCTACTGCCAACTGCACAACGTCTGCGAACCACACCCTCCTTGGCCAACAGGGGGCCACCAGAATGGCTGGTACCCCTTCCTGGGCTATCTTGGGCAGCACCCTGCCCAGCAAAGGAGAGGGAGGGAACCCAGAGGAGCCGAAACTCCGTCCAAGGAAACGCTAGCGCATCTGTGGCGAAGGCCAGAGGATCCTGCGACAGGGAGACAAATCTTGGAAGCTTGTGATTGTGGCGGGACGCAAACAGGTCCACATCCGGCTGACCCCAGCGGTGACACAGGGAGTGAAATACCTTGTTGCCGAGGGACCATTCCCCCAGCCGAGACGTCCCCCTGCTCAGGCAGTCTGCCTCCTGGTTCTCCACCGCCGAGATGCAAGGGACATTCTCTTCCACCCAAGACAATATCAGGGACACTCGCTTGCTCCGAGTCCCTCCCTGATGATTGATGTAGGCAACCGCCGTCTGGTTGTTCTCCTAGCGGATCTGAACAGCCTGACCCGAAGGTGCTTGGTCAGCTGAGAAAGAACCAACCTGATCGCCCTCAGTTCCAGGAGATTGAAGGGAGCATGGGCCTCCTGGGGGCCCCACCAACCCTGGAACTTCAGAAACTTCCAAAAAACCTGCCCACTAGAAGGTTCCTTGAGTCCAGCCACCACGAGAGAGACTGTCTGGCCTGGGGGGAGAGAGCAAAATCCTGATCCAGGGACAGAGGGTCCCGATCCCAAACGGACAAAAGGTGTAACTGAAGAGGTCTCATGTGAAACTGAGCAAAGGGGACCGTCTCGAAGCAGGACACCATCAGGCCCACTAACTGCATCCCTTGCCGGACGGAGGGATGGGGACACAAGAGCAGAGCCTGTGCCTGCCTCTGAAGTCACGCCCAGAAAGGACCTCACCAAAGAAGAAGACAGTGAAGACTTGGGAAAGTTGATCACCTAGCCGAAGGACTCGAGAGTGGGAGGTCACCACCCGAGTATCCCTCTCGGCCTGATGAAGAGACTGAGCCGCAATCAGAATGTCGTCCAGGTAAGGGAGGATGCAAATGCCCTGGTTCTGCAACAGAGCCATCACGCCCGCCAGCACCTTGGTGAACACCCGAGGCGCGGAGGTGATACCGAATGGTAAAGCCACAAACTGGTAATGCTGATCCTCTAGAGCGAACCTCAGGAATCTCTGATGACCTGGAAAGATTGGCACGTGAAGATAGACATCCTTGATGTCCACGGTGGTCATGAAGTCGCCCGGGCGAAGGGTACTGACAGCGAGCATAGCGTCTCCATGCGAAAGTGCTAGAACCTGACAACCCTGTTGAGACCCTTCAAGTCCAGTATGGGCCTCAAAGACCCATCCTTTTTGGGGACCGTGAAAAGATTGGAGTAGTACCCCTGACCCTGTTCCTGGGAAGGCACCAGGCAAATGACTCCTGACTCCAACAGGCGCTGAACTGCAAGGCGCAAACCCTGAGCTGACAGAGAGTTTTGAGAAATCCGGGATCTGAGGAATCTTGGGGGCGGCCAGGCTGCAAACTCTATCTTGTAACCGGAGGACACCACCTTCTGAATCCACTGGTCTGAGACGCGGAGCCTCCAGACGTGAGCAAAGAGCCTGGATGGGCGGGGGGTTTGGACTTGGGACCCCAGGAGAGACTGGGACGACCATGGGATCTGCCACGGCCCCAAGAATCTCTGCGGCTACCCGAGAAGAGGGAGCCACGACCTCCTCTGGAAGCACGAAAGGAGGGGAAGGAAGCGGAGGGCCCCCGAAAGGGCCGAGTCTGCTTCCTATGCTGAGGTAACCTACCATCCTTGGCTAGAACATCTAGCCCCTCACCAAAGAGCCGTAGCCCCGCAAAGGGGAGCCCAGTGAGAGCCTTCTTGGCTGCAGTGTCAGCTGCCCACTGACGCAACCAAACAGAGCGGCGCATAGCCACCAAGAGGGCAGAGGCCCTACCACCCAGCCGGACCGCATCATCCATGGTAGTAAGGACAAAGGCAACAAAATCAGAGCAAAGCAAGAGGGCCCTATAATCCTCCCTCCTCCTACCAGCCATAGCGCCATCAGTGAGATGCCTGAGCTTTTTCTTAAGGGCAGTAGCTGTAATGGCAGCGGCACAGACCAGACGCAGCCTAGCCCCCACAAATGTAAAAGCATCGCAGGCCAGCTGATCCATGCGCCGATCCGCGCTGTCCCGCAGTGTAGTAATGTCAGGGGAAGGGCATGACCGAGGTGTTGGACAGCCCTAGAATGGAAGCATCCACCTCAGGGGGACACAACCATCGCTTGAACAGGTCAGCAGGAAAGGGATACCTCCTATCCAACCCTTTGGGCACCGCGGGCAATCTATTAGGACGTTCCCACTCCTTGAGCACCATATTAGAGGAATGTCCCTGCTCAGGGAACTCCAGACCTTGTTTATCAGGACGAAAGAGCTCACCCTGCTTCCTCTTAGCCACCTCAGGGGGGGGGCAATGTGCAAGGTTTCAAAAATGTCAGACAACAGTCAGTGTCATCGGGGAGCCATGAATCCTCCCCGGACGCAGACCCAGGGTCGTACACCTCCTGCTGGTCCCCAGAAGAGTCAGAGTCCTGGAAAAGCTCCCCCTCCTCTAGGGAATAACGGCCCCCAAGGGCATCAATTTCCTCATCCTCCTTAGCAAAGCTGCCTTTCAATGCTGGCCACACGAAGTGCCAGATCAGATTGTGACCCCCTGCTAGTATCCCCCCCCACTGGGGGCTAAATGCAGGCGCGGGGGGGTAGGCGATGCCGAAGGGAGCGCAGAACTGGGAAGGGAAGCGCTCAGCCCAGCCTGGGCCGCAATGATGCCTTGGGCGCACGGCACGCACACCGCGGCACTATCACTCAAAGGGGATGCCCTGCACATGGCACACAGCCGGGATTGCCCCGAAGGACCCCCGAGCACGCTATCCCCAGAAGCCTCCATATGGTGATTAACACAGGCGCAATAGGCCAGCACAGGGTAAGGGCTAATAAAAAAAGCCACCCGGGATGCCCCCCCAAGAAATGCCCCCAGAAGAGCCAGTAAGGGGGAGATGAGGGGGGGATAAGGAGCAGAACCGGGAGAAACCACAACCCACAGTTGTCCCGCCTGAAAGACATAAGTAAGATGCACATATCCCACAGCCCATGCCCCAAGGAAACAAAACCACCAAAGGGGACTCGCAGACCAAGGAGACCGAAGGATCACCAAGCCGCCAGACCACGGGAGGAAGTGACACTGGAAACGATCACAGCCGCAGCCCGGGAAGGAAGAGGGGCCCAAGACGCGCAGCAGGCTCAAAAATGGCGCCTCGAGGGGCGGGCCGCGGGGGGACGACGCGTTACGTGTCATCCCCCGGCCCCGCCCCCCCCAAGAGCGCGAAAGCAGCGCTCACATGACCGCGCCGGCGCCATCACAATTCAAAAACGCCTCACAACCATAGCGCCGCTCGCCGCGGAGTACAAAGCGGCGAAAAACAGAGTTAAAAAACACCTCGCCGCTGCCACACGACCCCTCCCCCCCCGAACACACGCCGGGGGGGGAGAGGAGAGCAAGGACCCCAGAAACCAAACAAGGCAAAACAAGGGGATGACCAGAAACACTCACCCCCTCAGAAGCTTGGACAGGAACTCCGCATCCCTCAGTAGGCACATCATAAAGCCTATGGCCGGCTACCCTTTGTGGTACAGGGTCTGCGGCTTGGAGCAGCGCTCCTTGAGCACCTGACCCTAGTGTTCCTCTACCCTCACCCGTTCCGTCAGCCGAGGCTGGGAGGCACAGAGGGTCCGGAAGCGGGTGGAAATAGACTTGCAGGGCCGCAGGCTTGGTTGCCCCGCTCACCTGCGCAATATAGAGAGCCATCTTCTAACTTCGCAGTTAGAAGATGGAGGTCTATTGGTGATCCTGTTTTTATATGGTGCCGGGAGGAGCCACAACTCTTCTGCAGTACACTGCGCCACCTTGTGGCGGAATATCCCATACGTAAGGACTTCTTGAAGCAGGCCGCGCCATGCAATAGGAAAAAACTGAAAGTGGTTTGCCCCTTTGGGGAGGGTAAAGCATAAGTGGATGAAAAAAAACTGTTCTAATATACACCCTCCTGCTGCCTGGTAGATTAGCAAAGTAAATAACTAATATAAGTTATAATATAAATCCACTTTCAATGGAATTTTTGAAAGTGTAGATTATTTTGTGCCAATATGCTTAAGGTGATCAGGTGATCTAGTTTTTTTTTTTTTTGCTATGTGCAAATGTGTGTTTTATGGAAGCAGTTTTCACTACTGAAATCTGTTGCTATTGGCAACATACACCAAGTCTGTACACCAAGTAGAGAGAAGTGAGCCCTGTACACACAGAACACTGCTGCTATGTCCACTGCTGATGCGAGGGAGTTCACTCAACCTTACACATGGCCAGTAGCAGTGTACTGTGCAACTATCTGCAACATGCTCCAAGTCTTCACTTGGTGTAAGTTGCCAATAGCAACAGATGAAAACTGCTTCTGTAAAACACACATGTGCTAACATTAGAAGCAAATAAACAATGCTAGATCAGCTCAG
Source organism: Gastrophryne carolinensis (assembly GCA_027917425.1). NCBI lineage: Eukaryota > Metazoa > Chordata > Amphibia > Anura > Microhylidae > Gastrophryne > Gastrophryne carolinensis. The sequence continues at coordinate 282,461,124 of CM051234.1, read as the reverse complement.
CCCCTTTCACACCTAGCCATTTGTGTTGGAAAAGTCCTGAATGCTGCGTTTCCAACACAAACAAAATTCAATGCAGCACAGCACAAAAGGAGCCTAAGACAGCATTTTGCCACACAAAAATATACACTTTCAAAAACTTCGATCAAAAGTGGACTTACTCTTTAAACGTCTATTTAAACCATATTAGACCTGTTAATGGTGTACTACTTGCTGTAGGTCTCATTATATATATTTATGAAACGGAGGTTTCCAGTTGTGCTATGCAGCTTATAATAAATGGGCTAACGATTACCATATCAAGAGAATCAAAACCTGCTTGTTTAGCCAAGCAAACAATGTGCTACCCCACAGAAATAATGTTCTTACCTTTAGAGCTAGAATTCACAATATTCAGGGCTAGGTCATAAGAATTTATAGCAAATATATAATCCGCTTGCTGATAGTAAAAGTTTCCACGTTCCCTTTTCCGGTTGGCAAGGTCCAGCTTCTGTTGTCCAGTGAGCAGTTCCAGGTCCGGTGCATCTTTAATTTCAAGCAGGGACACCTCAAGCACAATGTTGGCATTGGGGGGGATATCTGGGTTCCTTCAAGAAAAAAAAATAAGCACTAGTCACTACAGAAGTGAGACTCTTGCTATGTATTTGGAGGTGAAATGCCACTCTGCGATTGGCTGGCGGCAATCACGTGGTCAGCCGCCAATAGAGTCCAATCACCAGTTGGGATGTCCCCCACACCAAGCTGGATGGCGACTAACACCTATTTTGTAGAAAATGGGTGTTAAATAGCTTTAAAAAAACAAAACTCTTTATCTGTGCCCTTATCTTTCCTCTTAGCCTGAGCCTGAATGCTTCAGCGATACATCCAGCTTGGCAGTGGCCCTGTTTTTATATTGTCTTTTTTCCATCACAGTGGCCATGCCCATCAGCCATTTCTTTAGAAATGGCTGATCCTGCTGGGTTTTGGTCCACTTTAAAAATCCATTTCCTCCCTGCGGGGCATCCAAAATCGGGAAACCCCCCAGGACGCCCGCAAACCTTACCTGAATCCAGGTCCAACAGCCATGCGCGAGCCGTGGCCGCATCTCGCGCTTCTTTCTAGCAGGGCGCGTGCCCGTGCCAGCCATTCCCTGTTAGAGGGAAGCGCAAGATGCGGCCGCCAGCGTGCTCGGAGCCGCTGAGGTAAGACGTCGCTTTGACGCGCATACCTCAGCGGCTCCGAACGTGCTGATTGGACGAGCGGCCAAGCATGCGCCGTAGGAGCAGGGTGAGGCGAGTTGTATCTAACGATCTGGGGGGGTTTTACATAGCGGGGCACCCCCGATCGGGGTGCCCCGGGGAAGTGGCCCAAAACCCAGGATAGTCAAAATCCTGGGTTTTGGTCGACTTTAATGTGGGCAATCTGTATGCACAGGGTGGGGGAACATATAAGATAGGCTCTTATACAGGGTGAAGGTCCGGTTTAATGTCGTGCCAACATAGGTGTATAATGTGTGTTGGTCTGAGTGCTCTTGACTCGGGCCTGTGAAAGCCTGGACATATTCTCCAGAGGCACAACTCTGTTTAATGATTTATCCCCAAGCGGGAAAGAAATCTTTGCCTAGTCGACTTGAGGTGGATCATGACCCATCACTCCACTGTGCTCACAGTTTGGATGGTTGCCATGAGCTTTTGAGATGTCAATCAGCTAGATGACTACATGAACCAGAAGATTCTTTGTCCCACACCTCCCGCCTAAACATTTGAGGGTCTTTTGGGACACCACATCCCCAACAAAGCATTTAGCCACAGTGTGCACCACATGCTGTGGCTCTCGTAATCATGCAGGCAAGGATCCCTTCAGCACATATTTGTTTTCCAAATATCTCAGCAAACAGAAGCTAAGCTCACTATCCAAGTTGACAGAAACTGTAAACCCAACAGCAATAATAAGGCAGAAAGCAGCTCATCTGAAACCTGTCCTATGTTCCTCTTCTCTTTTTCCAGCAGTGTCGTGTATAAGCCATAGCTGGGTTTCAAAGTTGGACACACTTTCAATTTCATTCCTCCAGGACAAGCCACTTGTGTCCCTTTGCTGCTATCAGAGCAGGCCTGGTAAGCCACAATGGCCCCAAAGCTATCTCTAACCACAATAGAGCATGTTCAAGACTCCTAAGGCTGCACTATAATACGATCTTCCCAGCTCTCCCAGTTCTCTTAAGCATAAGGTATTTATATTTAATCTAAAGACTTTGAGATGATTTCAAATTGCTTATTTTATACCTTCCCCAATAGGGGATAAGGAAGTTAGCATTTGCCTGGACAGGGACTGTAATAAAAGGGCTTTTGTGCTTGCATAACATCTGGGATTATTAAAAACACCCAAGATATGTAGATAAGTGAAAACTCTAAAAAAACTCACCTCCCTTCTTTTCCATAGCAGTATTTTGCATCTGCTTCAATCATTGCAGTTTCTCCAAGTGCCATCAGTTGTACACACAGGTCCAGAGCCTAAACAAACACCAAAAGCACAGGGCATTTACCCTTCATCACAAACTTCTTCATGCATCTATATTATTACGATCCATATACCCAAACAAGAACATGCCTGTCACAAAAGGTATTATTTAAAGAACAACAAAAACGGTGATTCTCACTATGCCAAGTTTTTACCTCCTCCTTGGGACATCCCAAATTGTGCTTCCCCTCTGTGTGAAATCCCCCAGATCGCCTGTAAATGCACCTTTCTAGCAATCCCTGATTGCGCTCCATTCAGTTTCTACTATGCTGCTCTGAGCAGCAGGAAAATACAATTCTGTGATACTCACCTGTAGAATTGTTTTTGAATATATCCAGTCCAGGTCGACCCAGAAGTAATGACATATGGGTAATCCACCGCTAGGTGGCGCCTGACTGCAGGATCAAAATCTGTAGCTCTTCCCGGCCCCCTATAAAATAGGTTGTCTCTCTATGATTCCCCAGTGGTTAAACAGCAGTAAGAAGGAGACAGGCCAGGAGGCCAAGAAACCAGGTTATTTCACATAGCTTCAGCATGTACTCTCTCCAACAAAAAAAACTTAAAGTGGGCCAACACCCAGGGGTGATCGGCCCGGGAATCTATAAGATTCCCGGGCCGATCACCTCACACATCCGAGATCGGGATGTCCCGCGGGGTGTAACCCCCCCAAACAACCCGAAAAACCTTACCTCTCCAGACGCTGCTTCCGCCGCCGCCTCACTCGCGCTCCTCCAGACGTGCGCGTGCGCGCGCCGGCCAACTCTGAATGGCCGGCGCGGGCGCGCACACGTCAAGAGTGACGCGCGGGAGGCGGCGGCGGGTGCGATCCCTTATCCGCCGACGGACGTCACTTGTCCGTCGGCGGGCATTGGACAGCGCAGTCACGTGGGATCGTGGAGAGGTGAGTTTTCGGGGTGTTTGGGGGGGTTTTGGGCAGCGGGGCACCCCCGATCGGGGTGCCCCAAGGAAGTGGACCAATACCCAGGATAGTCAAAATCCTGGGTGTTGGTCCACTTTAAAGGACAACGGTCCAATATAAAAATGGTAATCACCATAACAGGCAAACAGAGATAATGAAAACAAGGGTGGGGTGGGACGACCTGGACTGGATATATTCAAAAACAATTCTACAGGTGAGTATCACAGATTTGTATTTTTCACTATATCCAGTCCAGGTCGTCCCAGAAGTAATGACATATGGGACATCCAAAAGCAGTGTCCATTAGGGCGGGATCCCCAGTGCGGAACAGCATGTAGTTCATTTCACTACCACCTGAAGCACCTTCCGGCCAAAGACAGCATCAGCTGAGGCCCTAACATCAACCTTGTAAAACTTGGTAAAGGTATGAACTGAAGACCAAGTGGCAGCCTTACAAACTTGTTCAACAGATGCCTGGTGCTGAAAGGCCCACGGCACACCAATAGCTCTAGTAGAATGAGCTGTAATATGAAAAGGGGGATCCTTCCCCTTGGCAGAATATGCTTGCACCATCGCCTGTCTGATCCACTTACTGAGCGTGGACTTGGCAGGTGGCAAACCCTTCCTAGAGCCCTCTGTTAGGAGCAAATCCGATTTCCTGAAGGATTCAGTCGCAACCAGGTAATACTTAATGCATGGAGGGTCCTTTCCTTAGAATTAGTCGGTGCAGGACAGAAGGAGGGCAAGACCACTTCCTCATTAAAGGAGAAACAACCTTAGGCAAAAAATCAGGTTTAAAGCGAAACACCACCTTATCCTTATGCCGCTCAAAATTAGGAGGCTTCATACAAAGAGCGGCCAGTTCTGACACACGACGCACCAAGGTGATAGCTACCAAAAAGACCACCTTTAGGGTCAAAATAGGCAATGCAGCATCGCACAAAGGCTCAAAGGGAGGACCCTGTAGAGCAGAAAGCACCAAATTCAAGTCCCACACCGGTAGTACAGGCTTACGCAGTGGACATACATGTGTAACTCCTTGGAAAAAAGTCTTGATCAGTCTACGATTGGCAAAGGATCTGTGGAAAAGATGGCCAAGGCCGAGACCTGGCCCTTGAGGGTGCTCAGCTAGAGACCCAATCCTAAGCCTTGTTGTAAAAACTCCAAAATCCTAGAGATAGAGAAAGTGCGGCAAGTAAAACTCTTGGACTTGCACCAGGCAATGTAGGCACGCCAAACTCTGTAGTATATCATGGAAGACGACTTCTTTCGCACCTGAATCATGGTCTGAACAACCGTGGTAGATAGCCCCTTCTCCGTCAGGATTGAGGTTTCAATAGCCAGGCCGTCAAAGCCAGCGTCTGTAAATTGGGGTGCCGCAGCGACCCCTGCGTAAGAAGCCCTGGGACGTCGGGCATGACGTAGCGATCGACTGACATCTGAATTATGTCCGCGAACCAACTCCGCCTCGGACAGCGAGGAGCCACCAGGATGGTTGGTACCCCCTCCTGGGCTATCGTGCACAGCACTCGGCCGAGGAGCGAAAACGGAGGGAACACATAAAGGAGCCTGAACTCCGTCCAAGGAATCGCCAGAGCGTCAGTGGCAAAGGCCAGAGGATCTCTCGACAGGTATACGAATCTCGGGAGCTTGTGATTGTGTCTGGACGCAAATAGGTCCACGTCCGGCTGACCCCAGCGGAGAAACAGAGCGTGAAAGATCTTGTTGCTGAGGGACCATTCCCCAGGCGTGAGGCACTCCTGCTCAGGGAGTCGGCCTCCTGGTTCTCTATCCCAGGAATGTAAACGACTGAGATGCAGGGAACATTCTCCTCTGCCCAGGTCAGAATCAGAGTGACCTCCTTGAGGGCTCGCTTGCTCCGAGTACCGCCTTGGTGATTTATGTATAGGAGATGGGGGGTGCCCCACTAAAAAGCCCCCCAAAGTACTTAACAGAGTCTTATAACTGCACAACACCAGAAAATTAAGTAAATAAGTAATTTTATTAATTTTTATAAATTCTAAACAAATGACTTTTTTTACATCAGAGACATACTGTTAAAAAACATATAAGACAAGCTAAAACCTAATCTGCCAGGAGGGGGCGCTTATGAACCTTGCTGCCATAAACATAATTTGTGAATATACAATACAGTGTATCAAACTTATTAAAAGTAACTCATTTCTCTAATAAAGTGCCAAGTGCTTATCCCAATAGTACATCAATTAATAGTAAGAAATAGGTGCAAAGAGAATTATCAGTTCTATCATAAGAACAAAAACACAAAACAACAGAAAAAACAGTGCAAAAAAGCAATTACTTATCAGTCAAGATGTAGAGATCGGCAGTGAGCGTCCCCCCCTTTTTCACGAGCAGTTATAAGACTCTGTTAAGTACTTTGGGGGGCTTTTTAGTGGGCACCCCCCATCTCCTATACATAAATCACCAAGGCGGTACTCGGAGCAAGCGAGCCCTCAAGGAGGGAAGAAGACCATAGAGGGAGAGATTGAAGACTTGGGGTAATAGACTACCCATCCCGAAATCCTCGAGAGTGGACAACACCGTCCGGGTGTCGCTCTCGGCCTGATGAAGAGACTGAGCCGCAATCTGCAAATCGTCCAGATAAGGCAGCACGCGGATGCCCTGGATTCTCGGGAGAGCCATGATGCCCGCCAGCACCTTGGTGAACACACGGGGAGCTGCGGATATATCGAATGGCAGGGCCACAAACTGGTAATGCTGATCCTCCAGCGCAAACCTCAGGAACTTCTGATGCCCCTGGAATATCGGGATGTGCAGATAGGCATCCTTGATGTCCACCGTGGTCAAGAAGTCGCCGGGTTGAAGCGAGCTCACTGCGGGCCGCAAGGTCTCCATGCGGAAATGTCTGACCTTGACAAACCTGTTGAGACCCTTTAGGTCCAGGATAGGTCTCAGCGTTCCGTCCTTCTTGGGCACAGTGAACAGATAGGAGTAAAAGCCCCGACCCCGTTCCAGGCGAGGCACGGGATGAATCACACCTGACAGCAGAAGCTGGACAGTCAACCGCACGCCTTGAGCCGTCACTGGGTTCTGGGACACCCGAGACTGAAGAAATCTTGAGGGCGGCCGAACTGCCAGCTCTTATCTTGTAACCGGAGGACACCACCTCCTGAATCCACGATCCGAGACGAGCTGTTTCCAGACGTGAGCAAAAAGCAGAAACAGTCTCCCCACCCGGAAGGGTGAGGGCGCCTCCTCATGCCTGAGAGGGCTTGGACTTGGATCCCCAGGAGGGATTGGGTCGGCTGCAGGACCTACCTCGTCCCCAGGAGTCTCTGCGGGACCCTGAAAATGAAGAGACTCTTCCTCCTCGAAAGGAGCGATGGGCAGATGAACCCCGAAAGGGCCGTGCAGGCCTTCGCCGCTGAGGGAGTCCCTCGTCCTTGACCAGGAGGTCCAAACGCTCCCCAAACAGCCTGTGACCCACAAAGGGGATACTAGTGAGGGACTTTTTAGCCGTGGCAACAGCCGACCACTGCCGCAACCAGAGCGAGCGGCGAAGAGTGACTAGCAGGGCCGTAACCCTGGCACTGACCGGATGATATCGTCCATGGCAGAGACCACGAAGGCAATACAATACGCAAGCCTTGAGGTCCTTATAATCCTCAGCACGCTTGCGAGACTTGGCAATATCTACAAGGCATCTCACCTTCTTTCTAATGGCCAGGGAGACAATAGCCGTGGCACACACAGGGCGGAACCAAGCACCGGCAAAGGTGAAAGCATGGCAGACCAGCTGATCCATGCGTTTGTCAGCTGGATCACGTAGAGAAGCAGTATCGGGTGACGGCATGACCATAGTGTTGGACAGGCCCAACCCAGGGGCATCCACCTCAGGAGGACAGGACCAGAGATGGACCAGCTCCTCAGGAAAGGGGTACCGTCTGTCCAGGCCCTCGGGCACCGGCGGTAACCTATTAGGCCTTTCCCATTCCTTGAATATCATGTCAGAAAAATGGACCTGCTCAGGAAAGACTCGCCTGTGTCTCTCAGGCCGAAAAAAATCACCCCGCTTCCTTTTACCCGCTTTAGGAGGGACAATATGCAGAGTCTCAAAAACCGCAGTGAGCAACCGCTCCGTATCATTAGGGAGCCATGTATCCTCATCCGAGGAAGAAGCGGGCCCGCTGTCCATACCAGCAGAATAATCCACCGCAGAGATGGAGTCCTCATGCAACTCGCCCTCCTCCATGGAGCCGCGGCCTCCAAGGAGATGATCATCATCATCATCTCCATCATTATCCGAAAAGACCGGCTCAATATGCCGCCTCTTACTAGTGGCCTTTTTAGGAGCCGAGCGAGAGATCTGTCTCTCAAGGCTAGCCACTCAATACGCCAAATCAGATTGGGACCCCCTACTGGCTTCCCCCTCACTGGGGGCTCAGAGCAAACGTGGGGGTTCAGGAGAGGCAACAACGGGATGGGGGTAGATACGCCCGCCCGATCATGCTCCAAAATAAAAATTCTGTCGCAAGTGACACAAACCGTGCCGAGTCCACCCCGAGGGCTAGCACCGCACATGGGACAGAGCTTCAACCGCCCAGATGAGGTCCCAAGCTCACTATCTCCAGAAGCCTCCATTATGGCGATTTGAATAAGTAAACAGGTACAAGGTACTGACGACCTTACCTGGCCAGCCCGCAACAGAGTCCCTCTTATGTGATCCCTCTTCACAGAGAGAAGGCTTGGAGAGAGGGGGGGGGGTTGCGGAGGCCGAGAGGAACCACAACCCTGAATATCAAGGGGCCCACCTGGAAGACACAATGGGAACACAGAAGCATACCACAGCACATACCCAGCGCATAATAAGGACAACGAAAAGAGGGACTCACGACACCGCTCACAAGCCGGGGGAGGACGAGGACGACAGCAGCGTGCAGGAGGAGAAGATGGCGCAGATCAGGCAGCCAGCAGACGTTCCTCGAGGGGCGGGCGGCACAGTAGTGATGCGAAAAGCGGCATCGTGCGGCACCGCCCCAACGACGGCACGAAAATCGCGCCCGCCCCCAAGATGTCGGAGAGCCCTGGAGAGCAAGAGGCCCGCAGGGGAGCCCAGCAGAAGAGCCCGCCCGGGCCGGCCAGCCGCACGCGTGCACTCAGCGGCGGAGACCGCAGCTCCAGTGATCTCCGTCTGTGCAGCGTCGCCGCCCCCCCCCTCGCAGCGCGGCAGCATGAGAGAGAGGGGAGAGAGCAGGAGCGACGAAGGAGCGAGGAGGGTAAGTACGTGAGGTAAAGTAAAAAGCACAAGAAACACACCAACACTAAGAGTCCAGTCAGAAAAAGGCACACCAGCACAAAAACCAATAAAGCTTGTGGGGCAGGAAGGGCATAAGCTCGATGAGCATAAGTGGTTCCTCTCCCCCCTATAATAGGCTCACCATTAGCCTATGGCCGGCTACCCTTTAGGCAGGGTCTGCGGCCCAGAGCCTTGCTCTGTCGACGCCTGACCCCGGCGTTCATCCTACCGTCACCGACCCGGTCAGCCGAAGCTGGGAGGCAGTAGTGGGGATGCAGCGGCCGACGAGCTATGAGGCCCCGCTCAGCCGTAGTATCCAGGAGAGAGTATCCATACGATCCTTATGCAGCAAGACTGCAGGAAGAACACTGGGGAATCATAGAGAGACACCCTATTTTATAGGGGGCCGGGAAGAGCTACAGATTTGGATCCTGCAGTCAGGCGCCACCTAGCGGTGGATTACCCATATGTCATTACTTCTGGCACGACATGGACTGGATATAGTGAAAAAGCTTAATGGAGCATGCGGTACTGGACGCTCCCCCATGTTCATTCAGATATACCTGGTGTGGATATGCGTCTCATATTAGTTCAGCCCACAAAGAGGGAGACCACTAGCTCCTTACAGACTTTCTGATTATAGAGTGCAGCACCAAAAAATACCATTTTGTGAGATACTCACCTGTAAAATGGTTATTCCGAGTATGTCACACCTCCCACTTCCCGATATTCATGACACTTGGGAACCCGGCCTGTAGAGGGCGATCTTGCAGAGATGACATGGAAAAAAGGAGCCCCTCCTGGTCCCTAAGTACTGGGTTCCTCCCACTATTCCTTTAAACAGCAGTGAAGAACCAGGAAGAGCCAATTATATTCAATAATTGTAAAATAATACCAAATAAAGGATCCCTTAGAACAAAAAGAGCCAATTATATTCAATAATTGTAAAATTATTTGAAATAATAATACCAAATAAAGGATCCCTTGGAGCAAAAAGAGCCAATTATATTCAATAATTGTAAAATTATTTGAAATAATAATCACCATATAAAAGGATCCCTCGAACAAAAAAAGGGAGGGGGAAGTGGGGGGGGTGACATACTCGTAATAACCATTTTACAGGTGAGTATCTCACAGAATGGTATTATTCCTAGTATGTCACACCCCCCACTTCCCAATATTCATGACACTTATATTATAATAGCAGTGTCTATAATGGGTGGGGATCCCAAAGGAATAATGCATAACTTAAATTACTGCAGCTTGCAGAACTTTGCGGCCAAAAACAGCATCCGCTGAGGCCCACACATCAACCTTGTAAAACTTAGAAAAAGTATGCACAGAAGACCAAGTCGCAGCCTTGCAGACTTGTTCAACAGAAGATTGGTGCTGAAAAGCCCAAGAGGCTCCAATAGCACGAGTAGAATGAGCGGTGACACGAAAAGGGGGAACCTTCCCCTTAGCCATATAGGCCCCAATGATGGCCTGATGTATCCACTTACTAAGGGAAGATTTGGCAGGAGCAAAACCCTTCTTGGGCCCAGAAGGCACAACAAAAAAGGCATCCTTCTTGCGGAAGGCCGAAGTAGTAACTAAATAATACTTAACACAATGAACTATATCCAAAGAATGTAAGACCCTTTCCTTGTCGTTACTAGGTTTAGGACACAAGGACGGAAGAACTATATCCTGATTTAGGTGGAAAGCAGACACCACCTTAGGAAGGAAATCCGGTTTAAAACGGAAAACAACCTTATCTTGATGCCTCTCAAAATAAGGGGCTAGAATAGACAAAGCCACCAGTTCAGAAACTCGGCGGACAGAAGTAATAGCAACCAAAAAGGCAACCTTCTGAGTAAGAATAGGAAGAGGAATATCCTGCAAAGGCTCAAAGGGAGCAGCCTGCATAGCTGAAAGCACCAGATTAAGATCCCAAACAGGAAGTCTGGGAGGCCGCACATGCGCAACTCCTTGGAAAAAGGTCTTAACCAAAGGATGAAGAGCAAACGACCTTTGAAAGAAAGTAGCCAAGGCAGAGACTTGCCCTTTCAAAGTACTAATCTGGAATCCCATATCCAGACTTCGCTGCAGATATTCCAGAATTCTAGGAATAGAAAATACTCTACAAGGCAAAGCCCTGGATTCACACCAATCAATATAGGACCTCCAAGTCCTATAATAAATGACAGAGGAAGACTTCTTCCTAGCTCTAATAAGAGTCTGAATAACCACATCAGAAAGACCTTCTTCTTTCAAGTTGGAGACTTCAGCAGCCATGCCGTCAAAGCCAGCGTTTGTAAATTGGGGTAACAAGTTGACCCTGAGTGATGAGATCTGGAAGAAGAGGCAGATGGACACGATCCACTGCCAGCCTTACGACGTCTGCGTACCACAGACATCTTGGCCACCTTGGCGCCACCAGAATTGCTGGCGTCTCCTCCAGTGCTAACCATCTTGCTGATCATGGAGAATGGGGGAAACAGATATAGGAAACCCAGATCCTTCCAGGCCAGAGACATGGCATCCGCTGCAACTGCCAGAGGATCCTGGGATAGAGACACAAAAGCTGGCAGCTTGCGATTGTGACGAGAAGCCAACAGGCCCAACCGTGGAGTCCCCCACTTGTGACAGAGGAATTGAAAGACCCTTGGATTGAGAGACCATTCTCCCTGGCGAGAACATCCCCTGCTCAGGGAGTCCGCCTCCATATTTTCTATCCCTGGAATGTAAACTGCTGATATGCAGGGAACATTGATCTCTGCCCACTGAAGGATTAGAGACACTTCCCGGAGGGCACCACAACTGCGAGTCCCTCCCTGGTGATTGTTGTATGCAACAGCTGTTCAGTTGTCTGCCCGAATCTACACTGGCAGACCTGTAAGAAGTGGGTCAGTCGAAGTAGAACAAGACGTATGGCCCGAAGCTCTAATACATTGATTGGAGAATGAGCCTCCTGAGGCCCCCACAATCCTTGGAACTGATGCTTCTTCCAGAAGCCCCCCCCCCCAGCCTACCAGGATGGTATCCGTGGTAACCAGTTCCCAACGCGGAGTCAGAAATGACTTGCCCTTCTGGAGGTTGTGCGATATTAACCACCACTGAAGGGACTGCAAAACGTGGGGAGACAATAGACAAGTCTGATTTAATGATAGTGGGCACCTGTCCCACTTTGCCAAGAGGAAGAGCTGAAGCATCCTTATGTGAAACTGGGCAAACGGGACTGCCTCGAATGCAGCTACCATCAATCCCACTAGTCTCATCCCTAGATGGATAGACTGACGAGGGTTGGACAAGAATAGACGAATCAAGTCCTGAATCAGAACCATTCCAGAATAAGGCCCAGGAAGGCAATTTCCCTGGGCGGACAGAGAGAGGATTTGGGGTAACTTATTACTCATCCGAACCTCTCTAGCGTAGAGACCACCATCCTGGTGTCCAACTCTGATTGTTCGAGGGAGGAGGCCGCGATAAGAAGATCGTCCAGAAAAGGCACAATGCGGATGCCCTGGACCCTTAATATAGCCATCACTCCTGCCAGCATCTTGGTAAAGACTCTTGGGGCAGAGGTAAGGCCGAATGGCAGGGCCACAAATTGATAATGCTGGCCTTCTATCGAGAACCTGAGAAATCTCTGGTGACCCAGAAAAATACAATTCTGTGAGATACTCACCTGTGGAATTGGTATTATACGCATACAGTACGTCCTGCTTCATATATAATACTTATACGTGGGTAATCCTCCGCCAGATGGCGCTGTGCACTGCAGACATGCAAAAAACAGGCTCCTCCCGGCCCTTCATATACCGAGGGACCTCCCACAAATCCCCAGCATTGAAAAGCAGTGAGAAAAAGAAGCCGGGAGAAACCAACCACCAAAACTGGTAATAAACTGGTAATAATAACAATGATAACAATCATCATACAGGGGATTCAGAATAATGTAAAACAGGGTGGGGTGGAGCAGGACGTACTGTATGCGTATAATACCAATTCTACAGGTGAGTATCTCACAGAATTGTATTATTCTAAGCATACAGTACGTCCTGCTCCATATATAATACTTACATGTGGGACATCCAATAGCAGTGTCCATAAAGTAGGGTGGGATCCCCAACAAAAAAGGCACAGCAGACAGTTAAAAGCACTGTCACCTGCAACCTTGTTACCAAGAGCGACATGAGCAAGAGCTCTAACGTCAACCTCATAAAAACCTTTGAAAAGGTATAAACAGAAAACAAGTAGCGGTCTAGCAAACTTGTTCAACAGAAACCTGGTGCTGAAAGGCCCAAAGATACCAAAGCACAAGTAAAATCAGAAATAAAGTGAGAAGAAGATTCTACCCCTTAAAGTGGACCATCACCCTCGGGTGATCGGCCCGGGAATCTATAAGATTCCCGGGCCGATCACCTCCCTCCCCGCGGGACATCCGAGATCGGGATGTCCCGCGGGGTGAAACCCCCCCAAAACCCCCAAACCCCCTTACCTTAGCCTCCCTCGCGCCCCTCTAGGCGTGCGCGCGCCCGCGCCGGCCATCTGTGAATGGCCGGCGTGCGCGCGTCAAGAGGGACGCGCGGGAGGCGGCGGCGGAGGAGCCGCGGACAAGCGGCTGTCAGAATGCTTGTCCGTCGGCGCTGGGAGCGGGGAGAGGTGAGTTTTTCGGGTGTTTGGGGGGGGGTTTCACACAGCGGGGCACCCCGATCGGGGGTGCCCCACCGAAGTGGACCAAGACGCAGGATAGTCAAAATCCTGGGTGTTGGTCCACTTTAAAAGAATAGGCCTGAGTAACGGCCTGACCAGGTCTCCCGCGTGACAGGCGGGGATACGGACCAGTATACTAACAAGGATCAGCTAGAAGCCGAAACCTTCCCTAGGACCAGAAGGGACAATCCATTCAAGGAAAGACCAGGCCAAAGGGCGCATGACCCCTGGAAGCAGACGAGATCAGGCACATACAGATGGAGATGCTCGCAAACCCCAAGGGGCATCAGTCCCCCTAAGGGACAAGAGACAATCCAGGAAAAACTTCCAACACCTGTTGATGGGAATGTAGACCCCCTTTCCTCAGCGTTACTAGGAATAAGGCCCAGAAGAAAGACAAATGTCTTGAATATATGATCACAAGACACCACCTCAGGCATAAGGTCCGGCGTAAAGCGGAACACCACCATATCATGGTGTATATATCAATGAACGAGGGCTAGCTAAACAGAGACGCCCGCTCAGGCACACGTCTGACTGAAGCAACAGCCCCCAGAAGGACAACTTGAGAGTAAGAACAATCAGACAGTATCCGGAATAGGTCCAAAGGGAACACCCCGCAAGGCAAACAGAATAAAATTCAATCCCAACCGGGACCATAGGATTACGTGGGGGATGAACATGAGCAATCCCCGAAGAATGCTTAACCAAGGAAAAGGAGAGCAAAAGACTTCTACAGGAAGGCGGACAGGGCAGAACCTTAACCTTCAGAGCACCGAGTTGCAGAGCCCACTCCAACCCATGCTGTAATAACTCTAGAACCCTGGGAACAGAGAGCGCCCGACAGGGGAGAGACCCAGACTCACACCAATCAATATGGGTACACCATACCCAAGAATAGACGGAAGAAGAAGAAGCTAGCGCCTAGAATTCCAATAGTCACAGTCACCCAGAAGATACGCCCGACTCCATCAAGGTGGAGGAATCAGCCGTCAGGCCATCTAGACCAGAGGCTGTAGATTGGGGTGAAATAAAAAGGGGGCCTGAGTGAGCAGATCAGCACTCCTGACAGAACGTACAGGTCCGCTGTCCATAGTACCACGTCTGCACACCACACTCCACTGGGCCACCCAGGGGCCACCAGTATCACTGGTCCCCCCTTCCAGAGCAAACTTAGCTCAGAACCCCGCCTAGCAGGGTGAATGAAGATAAGACATACAGAACATAATGTCCAGCCATAACGTAACTCAGCCTCCTGACCAGTCAGAATAACCCGGGGCAGGAAACAAGGGCCGAGAACCTATGAAAGTGACGGGGCCCCAACAGATACACACTAGATGGATCCCATAGTGACACAAGGATCAACACATCCTGTCGCAGAAGGACATCCACCGGAGCGAATACCACTGATATGCAGGGAACGCTGTCCTCCACCCAGATCAGGATCAGATACTTTCCTGGAGGATCATCCTGCTCCAAGTCTCACACGGATAAATAATACAGGCCACTGTCGTCAGACAGACCAAGAGCCCCCAAATAGACCAGTCCTGCAAAGGAGTAGTCCAGCGAGATAGAGCCAAACTGAAGGCTCACCGCTTCAGAAAGTAGAAAGGTCTATGGATCCCTAAAGGCCCCACCTCCCCCGGAACCACAGGGGATTTTAAAAGAACCCCCCCCCCCCCCCCCCCGTCAACCTGATAGATTTGGCATCCATCTACAGGAAGATGCAAGAAAGGGGGTGCCCTGGACTGGTTCCTTGAGTTCAACCGTCTCAAGAGGAACCACCGTACCAAGGGGGAAGGTACACAGACCCAGCTCCAGGGGTGCTGGAACCCTGTCCAGTATTAACAATATAAGCTGCAGAAGAGCCCAAGGGCACTGAGTATAAGGGACATCCACTGAGCAGCCACCAACGGGCCCACCAGCTGCAATCCTGCCTAGTGAAAGTACGGGGACAGCAATGAGGGACAGAGCCCATGTAACCAGATTGTCCACTTATTGAAGAAGGTTCTCGCAGGAACCGAATCCAAATACAACCCTAGGAATGGAGATACCAAATAAGGGGACAATGAGGAATTGAGGTGACTGAGCACCCATCCAAATGACTCCCACAAAATACCACCGGCCGAGAAACCAACTCGGCCTGGCATAGAGATTGGGAAGTAAAGAAGGACGACCAGGTAGGTCCTCGCACGGACGCCCCTTGGTCTCATCAGAGGCATCACCCCCGTCAGTGCCTCGGCGCTGGCGGCCCAACTCAGAGATTCCATGCAGATAACTGCCTGTGAATGTAGAAATGCCAAACCTATGGAAGGCCAGAATGGGCCAGATTGCCTCATCCTTTTGGGGGAATGTGGAAAGGATGGTGAAGAGGCCCCTGCCTCTGCCTGTTAAGGGCAACCTGCAAGTGACCCCAGACCCTGCAGGCCGTGTAAGGCCTGCACCAGCATTCTGAAGAGAGACAGGGACCCGAAGCACCCTGACAATCTCGGGAAGGGACCTCCCCGCAAACTCTATCCTGCATCCGGAGGAAACTACCTCCTGGATCCACCAGAAGGAGGCATGACACCTCTTGATAGGAGCAAGGTGCTGCAGCCGTCCCCTCACCCAGACGTGCGAGGGCGTCCCGTCATGGTTGGGGGGTTTTGGAAGGTTTGGACTTAGTCCTGCCGGAGTGGCCAGGGCGTTGTCTGCCAACCCTGGGGCGGGAGTCTACGCCGAATAGCTGGAAGCACACCCCTGGTTCGTGTTTGACACTAACGTAGGGAGGGGGAGGGGTGTCCCTGCCCCGAGGAGGCCGAGACGGCCTTCTGCATAGGGGTGTTTTGCCCTTTTTACCAAAAAGGTCCAAACGGGCCCCAAATAGTCGTCGTCCTCTAAAGGGAAGGCCAGTGAGAGCCTTTTTTGTAACATCGTCAGCACCCCACTGTCGCAGCCAGACCAGGCGGCGTATAGCTACCACAAGGGCAGAAGATCTTGCACACATCTTAATGGTGTCATCCAGCGCTAAAAGGATAAACCTCACAAATACATCACAATTGGAGAGTGCATTAAAGACCTCCCAGGGGAGATCCTCAGGCTGATTATCAAGCATCTTTCTGATGAGGGTTCTAGCGACCACCGCAGTGATGGCCACAGCACAGACCGGGCGCAGCGCCGTCCCTGCACAAGAAAAGGCGTGGGAAGCCAGTCTATCAATGCGCCGGTCCTCAGCATCCCGAAGGGTACAATAAGTAGGAGCTGCCATGAAGGGGGGGTTAACAACCCGTATGATCGGTGCATCCACCACGGGAGGTGCTGACCAACAGTTAACCACATCAGGGGGAAAAGGGTATTTCCAATCCCAGTCCCCTGGAAGTATACAAGGGGATTCCCATTCCTTGGATATCAGAGCCTGGAAATGATCCTGCTCCAGAAATTCCAAGCGCGGTGTCGCTGTGTGGAAACTCTCCCTTCTAGGCTTGGGAGCTTCACCAGGAGGAGAGACAGACAAGACCTCAAAGATCCTTATCAGTAATTCATCAGTGTCACACAGGCCCCAAGAACCAGGGCCAGAATCATCAAGACTCCACAGCATCTCATCAGAGGAACCCGAGTCGGAGGAGAGCTCACCTCCATCAGAACGAGCAAAGCCCTGCGGAGCAGCGAACTCCTCAGTTTCAGTAGGAAAGAGAAGCCAGGGGCGTCAGGGACCGCTTCTTCCCAGAGCCCAAGCGCTCTGCCAACCTCGAGATAACCTGATCAGCCGTAGGCAGAATGCGCGGCACGACTTGCTGGTCTTTCCCGCTCGAGTGCGACTCATCAGGCGTGAGCAGATTTAAGCAGGGGAAACAGGTGTATTAAACCGAGGTGCAGCCACTGGCAACCCTGATTGCAGGGCCAGTACTTGTTCAACACAGGGTCCGCAGACCCGTGCTCTGTCAGCATCAGCATGGGGCTGTCCACACGCTGAACACAGGCGGTCTTGTCCCAGAGGGACCCAGGTCACATAACTCTGAGATGCCTCCATATGGTGATTATCAAGGCACAAGGCTAACAGGGATTTACGCAATAGGCAACTCTGGATGCCCCAAAGACCCGCTGATTAATGTGGGAGAATAGTAGGTAAGCCCTATATATATATATATATATCCGTGAGAAGCCACCGCAGACTTGACGTCTGAAAGACATAAACGGGAATAAGAGGTGTCAGGGCCATGCGCAGCTGGTAAAATATTTAATAAAGAATCGCCCATGAGGGCACTTACAGACCAAGGAGGAGGGGGACCGCCACCACGCGCGTGCGAAGATCATCAAAATGGCGCCCAGCGAACCTCGAAGGGCGGGCCCAATCTTTGGCTGTGACGCGGAGTGCGCCAAGCCAAGTCCCCGCCACCCCGAAGAGGGTGAAGCTCTGAGGTAGTAGTCAAACACGCAAAGGATAAAATCACCAATTATAAGCCTTTGCAAAAAGAAGACGCTGCAGCGTCTATACGAAGCCGCCGCCCGCGCAGCACACGATTCAGTAAAAGAAAGGACACACGTACGGCGGCAGCCAAACAATAATAAGGGGCAAGAAGCGCGGCTCTGACACCCAGTTGAAATCAAGGGCAATACTATGGCCATAAGCGTGACATTAGAGTACACTGGGGCCGCCACACAAATACCCCCCCCTTTCTTTTTCCCCTAACTACTGGGGGAAACAAGGGAGGATGGCGACCCTTTACGCAGGGTCCACTGCTATACGGGGCACGGGGCAATAATGCGGGAGGGGCATCCACTAGAGGCTCACCATCATCCTAACCGCCTACCGTATGGTGGGGGACTGCGGTGGAGCATGGCTCCATAAGCACACATGGTGCTGCCTACCTTCACCCGACCAGCGCAGCCCAGGCTGGGAGGCATATCACAAGGAGGACGGGTGGAAATAGTCCCACAGGGCCGCGGGCTGTAACAGCCCCGCTCACCTGCGAGAGAGTGATAATTCATGTCTTCGCAGTCAGCACTGCAGAGAAATCTGGGGATCTTTGGGAGGTCCCTTGGTATATGAAGGGCCGGGAGGAGTCTGTTTTTTGCATGTCTGCAGTGCACAGCACCATCTGGCGGAGGATTACCCACGTGTAAGTATTATATAGAGAGCAGGACGTACTGTATGCTTAGAATATAGGAATGTGCAAATAAGCATCCTTGATGTCTATGGATGTCATGAAGTCCCCCTGATGGAGAGCATTGATCGCTGATCGCAGAGACTCCATGCAGAATTTTCTGAAACGGATACATTGATTGAGTCTCCTTAGGTCTAGGATAGGCTGAACAGAGCCGTCCCTTTTGGGTACCGTGAATAGGTTGGAGTAAAACCCCTTTCCGCTGGAGGCACTAGGGCAGCAAGGCCGAGCCCACACTGGAAAAAGCATGGCACGCCATTAGATCAATACGCTTATCCTCTCCATCTTTAATGTGGACCAACACCCAGGATTTTGACTATCCTGGGTTTTGGTCCACTTCGGCGGGGCACCCCCGATCGGGGGTGCCCCGCTGTGTGAAACCCCCCAAAAACCCCAAAAAACTCACCTCTCCCCGCTCCCACGTGAACGCCGCAGCCAATCCCCGCCAACGTCCAGGCGGAGGACAGGAACGTCCAAGCCGCTTCCGCCGCCTCCCGCGCGTCACTCTCGGAAGCGGCGGCGGATCAGGTAAGATCTTTTTGGGGTTTCTGGGGGGTTTCACCCCGCGGGACATCCCGATCTCGGATGTCCCGCGGAGTGGGAGGAGATCGGCCCGGGAATCTTATAGATTTCCGGGCCGTTCACCCCTGGGTGTTGGTCCACTTTAAGTGTAGTGGAGTATTAATTAATTAAATATTAATGCATAGATGGCCATTGTATGCTTGAGCACACATAGGAATTTGTCCTCCGCATTTAACCCATCCGTGCAGTGAGTGTACACATGCCCAGAGTGGTGGGCACAGGTGGTGATGACCAACGCTTAACAGTATCAGCTGGGAAGGGATATTTCTTGTCCCAGCCCAAGGGAATGCCAGGAAGCCGCGCAGGCTTCTCCCATTCTTTAAGAATAATTTCATCAAAATGCTTTTGATTTGGAAATTCTAAACGAGGTTTAGAGACTTCAAAGAATTCCCCTTTTTGAGGAGGGACTACTTCAGGAGGAGTAATAACCAAAACCTCAAATAACTGAGCAAGAGCTTTTGGGGTATCCACAACACTTGCGTCACCCTGCTCAATCTCAGTACCAACAAATTGCTGTTCATCAGAAACATCTGATTTCTCATATAATTCTCCTTCTTCTAACTGAGAAGGATCAGACCAATCAAGCAATTCACAATTGTCTGACTCACTTGCCGGAGCGGCATGAGTCAAGTGCTTTCTTTTAGCTGAGGCCTTCTTAGGCACAGAGGTAGACATTAATCTTTCAAGATGAGCCAATCTGGCACATAAATCAGCATGCGACTCACCACCCATGACAATATCATTGGGGGTACGGACAAGACATGGCGGAGTAGGAGGTGAGGCATTAGCCGCAGGCCCTGAAGCCTGGGCCTCAGTTTGCTGCATAATAGTTAATTGTGCACAAGGGACGCAAATAATTATCCCCAACAAGGGATGCCCCACATCCAAAACATTGCCGAGTCTGTGCAGAGGGAATTGCATGTCCGTTATCCTGGGATGCCTCCATATGGTGTTTAGTATTATACTATAATTGATTATAGTCACCAAGTATATATGGGATTTACGCAATTGCTACCCGGGATGCCCCTTTAAATAGTCCCAAGTGGGAGGATTGAAACTCAAATGGACCCCCAAATAAGGCTTAAGGGCTTTTTTTTTTCTTATATAAGGACCAGGAGAAACCCCTTTTTAAATAAGGAGTTTCCACCTACAGAGAAAACAAAAAAAACAGTCACCAAATGCACACAATATAAATAAATGACAGAAAAAAACTCCCTTCAGCTCACAGCCCATGCAATAAGCTCACATCATTAGGTAAGGCCACAGGGAAGCAGGAAACAGGAAGTCAAACAGAGCATACAGGTGCTCTCTGAATAAAAGCATGTCTAAGCCCTGCCCACTTCCAGGATCACATGGCCAAAAATGGGAAAATTCAAATCTGAACACAGCCAGAACAAAGAGCTTTAATAGGTAAGCAAAAAATGCTGCCTAGACAGAGATAGGAAAATCTAAATAAAACATTTCCTGTTAAATAGTTTTTTTTCTTTTGTGTGCAAGGTGACAAATAAGCCCAGATAACGCCCCCCCTTCCCCCCTCCTTTTTACCCACAGGGTTAAAGGAGAACTAAGGGGAGAGGATAGAAATGCACCCATAAGGCACAAGGGGATTATAAAGGGACAGGGGCATCCCATGCCAGGAACACCAACCCAGAAACCGCCTACCCACATTTAGGTCTCACGGAGGAGTAATACTCCTGTATACACCAGAAAGTTATTGTATCTACCTTTGCCTGAACCACACAGCCAGGGCTGGGAGGCATACAATATAACCAAACAGGTTTAAAGAGTTTCAGACAGAAATAGAGAAAAAAAAGGGGGCCGGGAGCAAGCCCGGCTACCTGCAGCTTGAAGGAGAGTCATCTTCTGAATGCTTCGCCGACTGCAGAGACGAAAAGACTGAGGAATAGTGAGAGGAACCCAGTACTTATGGACCAGGAGGGGCTCCTTTTTTCCATGTCATCTCTGCAAGATCGCCCTCTACAGGCCGGGTGGCCGGGGGTGTGACATACTAGGAATAAGGCTGGTCATTTTACTGGCAAAACCCCATGTTGTCCCCTGTGGCTCTCCTACTCCAGTAGTATTAGTACACAACAGCTACAGGGGATAAAAGGAGAGTATGGATTTTTTCATCCATTAACTGGACAGACCCTATAAATTCCAAATGCATTCCAATCCAGTGCATCAAAGATTCGTATTGCTATGAACTAACAGCTTTAATAAATATACAAACACCTTATACTGCTAATCTGGCATGAAAAAAAAAAATGAAGATCTGGGTGCAGGACTAGCGCATGCTCATGCCACCTCGTAGGGGAGAGTGGGCGCGCCTAGACAATACCTGGTAGTTAGTAATACCATACGGTGGAAAGCCACCTAAAAACAGCAGGGGTGGGATTAAGATGGATCAGTATTGAGGACAAAGACAAAGATCTGCCATCTGCCCCACCTACAAGCAGCCCGTCTGCTGCATAACCTCTCAAATATGACTATGACTGGCATGTAGTGCTCAGCGCATCCCACATCACCCCTGACAGACAAATGGGCTCATCAGGTAGGCTTGTGCATGCTGTGCGGGAAGCCTTGAGTCCTTGCCAGGGAAACCCCATTGGCCCCGCTGTCATGTGAGACAACCATGTGAGCTAATAGTAATGTGCAGGAGTTATTTAGCAAATGGACAAAGATGTCTAATAGGGGGGGGGGGGGGGGGGGGTATACAGCAGCCCAGGGGGTAGGGAAGTCCACTTTAACATCATTTTTAAGCAGTTTTTTTCCATGGAGCATCTACCGGTATATTTGGGAGATACATGAAGTATTGTCTCAGGTATGTCAGTTTCCAATGATACACCTCATCAATCATCTCCTTCTTTCAGTTATGTGCAGTCATTATGCTAGACACAAAAAAAAGCCATAGTTCACGTGTTCATGTTAGGCAGTAAATGTATTTAATGTGTAGGTGTGAATTTCCCATATTTCCAATGTTAGTCACTGATGACATGCTAAGGCATACACCCTAGCAATAGGGCGCCTTCAATGCACACCGGCAGCTTGATGTATTGTGGGCAATATGTACACAGTGTTGTGACATGACTTTTAGTGACTGTGTGCATGTATGTAAATAGGGGGGGGGGGGGATATATTGTCCCTTGTAAGACTTCTACATCACTGGCTTTTGGGAAGCACCACGATCAATCCTTTCAGGGCAGGGATGCCATCAGGGCAGTATGGGCAGGAATGTAGTATGTATGTGACCCAGTCCCTCAGGGGGCCCAGTCACCAACCCCAATGGAAGACCTGTGATTTGCCCACCTACTGATTTTCTTACCTACTAACAGTGCAGAAGGCATTTTAGCCCGAGGCTATATAATCCTCCCTCCTACAAAAAAGGGGGTTTGCTTTCTTATTGACACACATATGCACTGTCCTCAATGTACCCACAGCAACTCCTCATTGTCACATGTATGGAAATCCATGTTTAAATATTAAAGGGAAAAACAAAAAGGTACTGTTTAGAAGGAAGGAAGGAAGGAAGAAGGGGTGTGGGGTTGCCAAATTTAAGGAACTACTGGATAGCAGCCCATTTAAAATGCCTCCTAGATTGGTGGCACAACAGGGTTTCCAAAAAACGGACAACCCTGGAGGACTCAGTGCTTGAGTCCCCCATTGAGGACCTCCAATGGGCCATGGAACACACTTGTCTACGGGGTGCGTGCCACTCTATGGTCTCCGCTATATTGGAGGCCCTCAACAAAAATACCATTTTGTGAATACTCACCTGTAAAATGGGTATTATAAGTATGTCACACACCCTGCTTCAAGAAATTCATAACGTGTGGGTAATACTGACCTGTAGATGGCGATATGCAGAGATGCCAGGAAAAAAAGAGAGCCCCTCCCAGTCCATAAATACCTGGGACCTCCCACTCATTACCCAGTATAAGAACAGCAGTAAGGTAAGGGACCAGGAAGAGCTCAACACAAATCATAACAACGCAAAGTTCACCATATAAAGGATCCAGAATACAAAAGGGCAGGGTGAAGCGGGGTGTGTGACATACTTATAATACCCATTTTACAGGTGAGTATTCACAAAATGGTATTATTCTAAGTATGTCACACACCCCGCTTCAAGAAATTCATAACGTGTGGGACATCCAACAGCAGTGTCCATAAAGGGCGGGGATCCAAAACAAGGCAACAAGGCACAACTTAAACCACTGCAGCTTGCAGAACTTTGCGGCCAAAAACAGCATCCGCTGAGGCCCGAACATCAACCTTGTAAAACTTGGAAAAAGTGTGAACAGAAGACCAAGTAGCAGCCTTACAAACTTGCTCAACAGAGGCCTGGTGCTGAAAAGCCCAGGACGCCCCAACCGCAAGAGTAGAATGAGCAGTAACACGAAAAAGGGGGTACCTTCCCCTTGGCAGAATAGGCCCCAACAATGGTCTGACTGATCCATTTACTAATGGAAGACTTGGCAGGCGCCAAGCCTTTTCGGGGCCCGGAGGGCACCACAAAAAAGGCATCCGTCTTACGAAAGGAAGACGTTACCTCCAAATAGTACTTCACAACACGAACCACATCCAAAGAATGCAGGGCCCTCTCCTTGTCATTGCTGGGATTAGGACACAGAGAGGGCAGAACAATGTCTTGGTTTAGGTGAAAGGCAGAAACAACCTTAGGAAGGAAATCGGACTTGAAATGAAAAACCACCTTGTCCTGATGCCCCTCAAAGTACGGGGCTCGAATGGACAAAGCTGCCAACTCAGAGACACCCCTAACCGAA
This sequence comes from Gastrophryne carolinensis, assembly GCA_027917425.1. NCBI lineage: Eukaryota > Metazoa > Chordata > Amphibia > Anura > Microhylidae > Gastrophryne > Gastrophryne carolinensis. The sequence continues at coordinate 282,437,226 of CM051234.1, read as the reverse complement.
GTGATGGCTACCAAAAAGGCCACCTTCTGTGTGAGTGGAGACAAGGCAATATCATTCAAGGGCTCAAAAGGAGAATCCTGAAGAGCAGAAAGAACCAAATTCAAATCCCAAACAGGGAGCAAAGGTTTTCTAGGAGGCCGCACGTGCTTGACTCCCTGGAAAAAGGTCTTAACCAAAGGATGTAGAGCAAATGACTTTTGAAAGAACACCGCCAGTGCAGAAACCTGCCCCTTCAGAGTACTAAGCTGGAGCCCCAGGTCCAGACCATGTTTAAGAAACTCCAGAGGGGGCGTGGCTGGCTATGGGAGAGTGAGGACGTGCTCAGCTTGGGCTCCCGCTGGCCGTCCTGGAAAAGCATACAAATTTTGGGATTTCCCACCTGCTTAATATCTAACACGCCATGGTTAAGAAGCGGAGGGGTGCCAAAACACCCTCAAACACCCGGAGCCGCAAAATTAGCACTTACCTGGACCGGAGCAACGTGACGGGCCGTGAGAGCGCCCCATCCAAAATGGCGCCGGCCCCGGCTGGGGCTGCTGATGCCTCCCCCGACCGTCGGAGCGGCCGGGATCGCGGGGCCGCGGGGTCCCTCTCACCACCGGGGACCCCCGCTGTGGCCCGGGACGCCAGGGCTCTGAGCTGTCCCCCCTCGCTTGTCCCGTCGGGGACGAGAGAAGACGGAGCTGCGGGGAGCGCCGCGGCAGCTGTGAGAGTGTCGGCGGGGACCAGCGTGCGGCTGGAACGGAGGACGGGGGAAAGCCTCCCCTCCGTCAGCGGTGACAGCCTGGAGAGATACGGGCGTGGAGGCTGGCATGGACGCTCTGCAGAAGACGCCACCTCTGGGACAGCACGTGCGGGGGTGAGGGGAGAGGAGAGATGCCCCCCCCCCCCGTGAGAGCATGCTGGAGAGACGGACCTGGTCTGAGGCAGGAGAGATGTCACCGGCGAGCCCAGGTATGTCTCAGATGAGCTGCCCCAGCCCTGACATGGGCCTTTCTTCCCCTCGCTGCGGGGCACACATGGGTGGGACTGGGGCCATGGCGGGATCCCCCTGCCGGTCTTCGGTGGCCACCCCCTCCCCGCCATCTTGGCAAGAGCCGACGGACCCTGGGTTCAGTCCCGGCCCGGACCCCACCCAACCCACAGAAGAACCTCTCCCTCGGGATGACCTGATCCCTCCTCAAGCCCACAGACATGGGACAGTTGCACTCTCCCCCCCGTGCTCCTCAGCTAAGAGACAGGCGGATGAGGCTTGGCTTGGGATGCCCCCTACCCCAACCCAGCGGCAGAGAAATGCTTCACCGGGGCCTGCCTGGCCATGTGACCGTCCGTCGGCGAGAAGGGGGGGAATAGTGTCACCAAATCCATATGATGGGGCGGGCGCTCCCATTGTCGCGGGTCCTGGCCGGTCCCCAGTGCCTGGGGTCTCGGGATGCCCCCGGGACTCCTCTCGGTGCGACCCCGCTGGGGTGAGAGCAGCGCACCAACCCCAGAGTGATACCCCTTGCGTTGCCTACGTGCCCCAGGCGGCGCTTCACCCCTCATTGGATCCAGTCCTTGCGGCCCTGAAGTCAGAGCTAAAAATGTTACCTACCAGAGATGACCTAGAATCCTTCATCCTGAGGGTGGAGGGCGCCTTTAAAAAGGATATCTCGGATCTGCAGCAGGCGGTGGGCAATCTTGATACCAGAGTCGACTCCCTGGAGCAATTTCGGGCTGCGACCACCCAGAGGCTGGAGGCGATGGAGAGAGATCTGGCCCATCAGAAGGCAGTTGCGCAGGCGACGGTTCTGCACCTAGATGACCTAGAAAATAGGAGCCGACGCAATAACATCCGTGTTAGAGGTCTCCCCGAGGCGACGGGCCCAGACCAGCTTCGCTCTACCATAATCGGCATTTTTAACGACATACTTCGCCGCCCGCCGGATACCGAGATAGTGATAGACCGCGTACACCGGGCCCTTGGTCCCAGACCTGCAGATCCATCCCGCCCACGCGATGTCATATGCCGCCTCCACTATTATGCTGTGAAAGAGGACATCCTGGCAAAGGCTTGGGAGCAGGGCCGAATATGCTTCGATGGGGCCCCTCTGCAGCTGTTTCCGGACGTGTCACGTAGATCACTCATGATGAGGCGAGTCCTGAAGCCATTGCTCTCCAGGATACGGGACTGTGGGGGCTCCTACCGCTGGGGCTACCCCTTTCATCTTGTAGTCCGCAAGAACCAACGCTCCTTCACCGTGAAAACCCACGCGGACCTGTCGGGCTTGTTCGCCTTTCTGGACCCCCCCCCCCGATAGAGGTCCCGGACTGGAGAGACATCTCGCTTCCTGTGGGTCCCTTGCGGCCCCCAGAGGGCCAGCCGCAGAGGATTCGGCGGCCAAGGGGTGGGGGGACGGCTCGCGGCAGGCTTGTCGTGGGCCCATCCAGAGACCCCCGGCGTGGGGCCAATGAAGATTAGACGTGCCTTGCCGATACCGCTGATATCCTTACATGCAACGATGCCTTGATTATCACAACCTGTCTCTTATTTAGATCTGTGAACTTTTCAACGTTTGTCTTTTGAATGTGTTTACTTGCTCTGGCTGGCTCGGGCTCGCTGGACTGTCCCCCCGTGTACTCTGGCGATTGGCGGAGTGCGGGACCGGGGCTGGCGCCCTCGGGTGCAGCATCCTCTTCCCCCTCAGTGGTCAGTCCGCAGAGCTGGACACGGTCGCCGGATTTGGCGTGGTCCCTTATGCGGGGGCGGACCAGATGAGCCACGAGTCTCCGCCATGCTTGTTTAAGCGGCGCTTGGGCGCCCATGCGGCCTTGGTTGCCCACTTTGTGATCGGTTGCGCTTAGCTGGTCGGCTGCCCGGGTGACGCGTATTTCTGCCACCGGGCCCCCGACTACTGGCCGCCGGGGTTAGACGTACTTAACTATTGGCTGTATACTTAACTATCGTTTAAAAAGTTTTTTGTGGGTACTTCCCTGCGACGGAGACCTCCGCCGACAGTACGGTCGGCGGGGGCTCCCCCAGTAGGTCAGCAACAGGGACGGCCGGGGGACCCTCCCTCTGCCTCTCAGATCCGTTTCGCCCCCACCATAGGCCTGAACCCCTGGGCTCCCTTGGGTGACGTTTTGGTTGCCTGGGGTGCCTAGGGTTCGATTCTGGGAAAGAAGGTATTCTTCCCACTCTTAGATTCTCCCTGATTTCCCCCCCTTCCCTTTTTTCTTTGTTACGTAAACTTCACCCTTTACGCCCCAGTTGGGTGTTTGCCCCTCCTCAGTGTGACTCCCTTTGTCTAGTGTGCCTGTCGATTTTTGTGTTCCTGGTGTATTTACCCCCCCCTCCCTCTGCATCCCCTCCCCGTCTTTCCTCCCCTCCCCACTTGTCCCTCTTGTGGGCTTGGGGCCCACCCTCCCCCTGGTGTCGTTGCCCGTTGAGTCAGGGGTGACATCAATTGGCTTAAAATGGCTAAAGTCCAATGTACGTCCTTGAATGTGAGGGGCCTGAACTCCCCCGTTAAGCGGTCCGCCGTATTGAGCGAGCTGCGGCGGTTGGGGGCGGGGATCGCCTTCCTCCAGGAGACCCACCTTAAGGAGGGGAGAGTGCATAATCTATCCAGTCGCCACTTCCGCCACCAGTACCATGGCTTATCCCCCGATTCCAAGTCAAGGGGGGTAGCCATCGTCCTGGCGGGTCACCTCCCCTGGACAATGGAGGAGGTGATCCATGACACTGAAGGTAGATACCTCTTTGTGCGGGGCACTCTTTATACTCAGAAGGTGACGCTGGCGACCTGTTATGGTCCAAGCTCGAACCAAGCCAAGTTCCTGAGGTCTTCCTTGGAGAGGTTGGCGGAGTTTGCTACCGGCATTCTCCTCCTGGGAGGCGATTTCAACTGTATTCTAGACCCCCAACTCGACACCTCGAGGGGGACCTCCAGTGTTCCCTACTCAGCTTTGAGGAGAATTAAAGCCCTCCTGTTCGAGCATCAACTCCTAGACGTATGGCGGATCGTGAACCCTAGAGCAAGGGATTACACTTACTTCTCCCCCCCTCACAACATTTACTCGCGTATTGACTGGTTCCTGGTCCCCCACCGTTTCGTGCATCTTATATCGCGCCCCTCCATAGGCTCAATTTCAGTCTCCGATCACGCTCCCATTTCTATCACTTTGTCGATCCCGGACTCCCCCCCCCCATCGGGACACTGGAGGCTTAATAGCTCCCTCCTCCAGGACCCTGACTTCAGGGCGGAAATTTGCTCGGCAATCACCGAATTTTTCTCTGTAAACGACACCCCCGATGTTCCTCGCCTATCACAATGGGAGGCCCACAAGTGCGTGATTCGCGGCCTGCTGATTAGAAGGGGTGCGTACCTTAAAAAGGAGAGGGAGAAACAGACTGCCCGCTTGTTGCAGGAGATTCGGAGCCTGGAAACCCGGCACAAACAATCTCTGGACCCCGCTGAGGGTGCAAGACTAGCTGAACTCCGAGAGGCCCTCCGGGATGCGAGTTTCGTGAAGGTTAGGGGCCAGATAGCTAGATGCCGTAGGTTTTTCTACGAATACAGCAACAAATGCGGTAAAGCCTTAGCTAGAGCTCTGCGGGGGCAACGGGCTAGAAACTATATCCCTAGCATACTTGACTCGGGCGGTACCAGACACCACAACGCAGGAGACATTGCTAAGACCTTTAGGGACTTCTACGCCGATCTGTACAACCTCCCGCAAAATAAGTCCCAGGCTCACTTACAAAAAATTAGGGCATATATCCGGAAATCGGGCCTTCCCCGCATCGAACGGCGCGTGGCGGAGGCTCTGGAGGAGGAGATTGACGCGGGGGAATTTACGAGGGCCATCAAAGGAATGAAGCCCGGAAAGGCCCCCGGCCCAGATGGTTTTAGCTTGGAGTATTATAAGGACCTGGCGGGCATTCTGGGCCCCCACTTTATTTCGTCCTTTAGCTCCTTGAGCGATGGAATCCTCCCCCCGCGCGATACCCTCCGAGCTAGCATCGCAGTCATCCCTAAACCAGGTAAGGACCCAGCACAGTGCGGCAGTTATAGGCCCATATCCCTGTTAAACTGCGACCTCAAGATTTATAACAAAATCCTGGCGGACAGAATAGCTCCTATCCTCCCGGACCTCGTACATTGGGATCAGGTGGGCTTTGTTCCGAATCGCGAGGGAAGAGACAACACAACAAGAGTTATGGGGGTGATTCACCACGCGCAGCGGATGGGGGGGGCTGCGCTGCTTCTCTCCACGGATGTCGAGAAGGCCTTTGATCGGGTGAGCTGGGCCTTCCTAGAGGAGACCCTGAGGCACATCGGGCTGGGCGACAAGATGCTTCGCCGGGTCCTGGCCTCATACACCCGCCCCTCGGCGTCCGTGGTGGTGAACGGCCTGCCCTCTCAGGCTTTCCAGCTATTCAATGGAACGCGGCAGGGCTGCCCACTGTCCCCGCTCATTTTCATTCTTACGCTGGAGCCATTCCTTCGGCTGATCAGACGAAATGTTGACGTTGCGGGCGTGAGGATAGGTGGGACCGAGCACAAGGTGGCGGCGTACGCTGACGACCTGATGTTCTTTCTTACAAAGCCAGAGGTCACCTTGCCGAACTTGCTTGCAGAGCTTAGGAGCTTCCAGGAGGTCGCCAATTATAAAATCAACTTTCAAAAATCTTCCGCTTTGAACATTAATATCCCCGCAGAGAGACTGAGCCACATCATGAAAAATTTCCACTTTAACTGGGAGCGGGAGGCTGTTACGTATCTGGGCACGCGGATCCCTTCCAAACTTCAAGAAACGTTCGCATTGAATTTTCCCCCACTGTTAAAAAGGCTGGAGGAAGACCTCCGGAAATGGAACAGGGGAGTATTTTCTTGGTTTGGAAGGGTGAGTGTCGTCAAAATGAACATCCTCCCCAGGGTACTATATTTGTTCCAGGCCCTCCCAATAGATGTCCCTTCTGCCTTCTTTAAACAACTCACGAGGATGTGCGCCAGGTATGTCTGGGCTGGTCGGGCCCATCGCATGGCGGCTTCCCTCTTGACGGTCTCCAAAGCTAGGGGGGGGTTGGGCTTGCCGGATTGGAGGTGCTATCACGCAGCGGCCCACCTGAGCCGAGTTATTGACTGGTGCCGTCACTCCGCCTTGAAGCAGTGGGTCCAGTTGGAACAAGCTGCTTCCCCCTGCCCCCTCTCGGGTGTACCATGGGTCCCGCTGAATAGACTCCCACAGCTAAACAAGCACCCTACAATTGGCCCGTCCAGGAGAGTGGTGGATAGATTCTTTTCAAGGCCGGGCCTCTCCCCCGGGCAGTCCCCCCTGGCACCGGTCCTGGGCCACCCCGACTTCCCGGTGGAGATAGCCGGGGGCCCCTTTAAAGCTTGGATTCAGCAGAACTGCTTCAGAAGGCTTCATATGCAGGCCGGGGGCGAGTGGAGGAGACCGGAGGCTCTGGTCGAGGACCTCGCACTCAGACCCATCACGCAGTTACAGACCCTACAGCTTCTGCATTATCAGCGGTCGGTCGGGTCTGCGGCTGACGCGACTAGATGCCCAACACAATTTGAGCAGACCTGCTTAGGGGTCGGTCACTTTCGGGGAGCCTTGTCATACTCGTACTCGTTACTGATGGAACCTCCAGACGACTTTGTTCCACCCTACGTGAGGGGCTGGGAGAAGGAACTGAACAGAACCTTTACGGATGAGCAGAGGAGTGCCATGATTCAGTTGGCGCATAAGAGCTCCATCTCCTGCAAGTACCAGGAGACCACTTTCAAAATACTTTCCCGCTGGTATCGTGTCCCGGCACGCCTGGCGGCTATGTTCCCTTCCTCCTCCCCCCTCTGCTGGAGGTGCATGCGAAGTAGAGGTACTATGCTGCATGTTTTTTGGGAGTGCGAGGGGTTGGCCGGCTTTTGGAGGGGGGTGAGGGAGGTCGTCAGGAAATTGACGGGGGTTGACCTGGGAGAGGATCCCGCGTGTTACCTGCTTAACCTGGCCCCAGCCTCTATGGGACTGAGGCGTAAATCCCTCCTTGCCCCACTGCTGAGTGCTGCCAGATCGTGTATACCAGCCAAATGGAAGTCCACAGACCCCCCCACCACAGCGCAGTGGCTGGCCACTGTCCAGGAGATTTGTAGGATGGAAGAACTCACTGCTTCACTTAAGGGGACTCATGAAAAGCACAGACGGATTTGGCAGGAGTGGGATCGCTTCACCTTCTCGTCGGACTTCCCCCTCTACACGTAGCATGGCGTGGGTGGGTTTCTGGTGGGGTGGCCTCTCCGCCCCTCCCCTTCTCTCCTTGTACCTACACAGTCCTCTCCCTCCCGTCTCTTCCTTGATTGTGTCTGTCTCGTTTAACCCCCTTTCCCCTCCTCCTCCCCGTTACTTACTCCAGAATGGTTCGGTTTCGCTTTGTTGTTATACTTTTTGAAAGGAAAAATGGAGGCGCGGGTTGCAGCAGATAAAGTATGCCACTGAACGGGGCCGCTGCCCAGGGTCTTGAAGGTGAGGGGCCTACTCTGGCCCAGCACCTCTATCGTCTGGTCTCTTGACCGCGCATTGTCGTCATCAAGCGACCCCGCTCATGTTTAGCTCCATGTTTAGATATATGTTTATGTACGCATTGTTACATGTATACACCAGTGGCACTGCGTTGCCAAGCACTGTAATTTTTTGCACTGTAACTCTCGCTTCCTTCAATAAAAACATTTAATTGAAAAAAAAAAAAAAAGAAACTCCAGAATTCTGGAGATGGAAAATTCCCTACAAGGCAACGCCACCAATCAATATAAGACCTCCAAGTCCTATAGTAAATATTAGAGGAAGACCGCTTCCTAGCACTAATGAGAGTTCGAATCACAGCATCGGAAAGGCCTTCCTCCTTCAAGATGGAGGTTTCAGCAGCCACGCCGTCAAAGCCAGCGTTGGTAAATTGGGATAACGTAGTTGACCCAGGGTGAGCAGATCCGGCAGCAGGGGCAGAACGAACTGATCCTCTGCTAACCTTACCACATCTGCGAACCAAACCTGTCTTGGCCACCTTGGAGCCACCAGAATTGCTGACGCGCCCTCCAGGGCCAGCTTGCGCACCACTCTGGCCACCAAGGGAAACGGAGGGAACAGATACAGAAACCCCAGATCCCTCCAGTTCAGAGACATGGCATCCACTGCCAGAGCCAGTGGATCCCTTGAGAGAGACACAAATGTCCGAAGTTTGTGATTGTGACGAGATGCAAAGAGGTCCACCACCGGGGACCCCCACCTGAGACAAATCAAGCGAAACACTTTGGGGCTGAGAGACCATTCCCCCCGGCGAGCTGAGAGCCTGCTCAGAGAGTCCGCCTTCGTGTTCTCCGCTCCCGGAATGTAAACTGCTGAAATGCACGGGACATGGCTCTCCGCCCAGGCCAGAATCAAAGACACTTCCCTGAGGGCACTCCTGCTGCGAGTCCCTCCCTGGTGATTGATGTAGGCGACCGCCGTCCGATTGTCCGACCGGACTTGAACCGGCAATCCTTGCAACTGATGAGTCAAGCGAAACAGAACCATCCTGATGGCTCTTAATTCCAGAACATTGATGGACTCGTGAGCCTCCTGAGGCCCCCACAGTCCCTGAAACTGACGATCCTTCCAAACCCCCCCCCATCCTGATAGGCTGGCATCCGTGGTGACCGTCTCCCAACAAGGAGCCAGAAATGATCTGCCCCTCAACAGATTGATTGGATCCAGCCACCACTGAAGGGAGCGCCGAACCCGGGGGGTCATCAGGAAGGACTGATCCAACGACAGTGGCGACCCGTCCCAGGCCGCCAACAGATGGAGCTGGAGTGTCCTTGTGTGGAACTGAGCAAAGGGAACCGCCTCGAAGGAGGCCACCATCAATCCCACCAGCCTCATCCCCAGTCTGATGGCCGGACGAGGGATAGACAGGAGGAGTCGAACCAACTCCTGAATCAAGAGAACCTTGGACTGAGGAAGAAACACCCTGGCCTGGGAAGTATCCAGGGACATTCCCAGAAAAGACACTAACCTGGACGGAGAAAGGGAGGACTTGGGGTAGTTGATCACCCACCCGAATCTCTCCAGAGTGGACACCACAGTTCTGGTGTCCAATACTGCTTGGCTGAAGGAAGATGCCATAATGAGAAGGTCGTCCAGATAAGGGACAATGCGAATACCCTGGGCTCTGAGGAGAGCCATCACCCCGGCCAGCACCTTGGTGAAAACCCTTGGAGCCGAGGTAAGACCGAAAGGAAGTGCCACAAACTGAAAATGCCGATCCTCCACCACGAACCCGAGAAATCTCTGGTGCGCTGGAAAAATCGGCACATGCAGATAGGCGTCCTTGATGTCTACGGACGTCAGAAAGTCCCCCTGCCGAAGAGAATGGATAGCTGAACGCAGCGTTTCCATGCGAAATTTCCGCGGACGGACGAACCTGTTAAGGATCTTTAGATCCAGAATGGGTCGAACCGAGCCGTCCTTCTTGCACCGTGAACAGACTGGAATAAAAGCCCCGACCCCTGTCTGAGGGGGGCACTGCCATATCCAACAGACTCTTTACTGCCGCCTGGAGCTCCTGCGCGGCCAGAAGGTCCGAAGGCACTCGACACCTGAGGAATCTGGGAGGGGGCCGGAGCTCGAACTTCAGCTTGTAGCCGGAAGTCACCACTTCCCGGATCCATCTGTCCGAGACCTCCCGGTCCCAGACCTGGGAGAAGTGTTGCAGCTGTCCCCCCACCCACATGAGTGAGGGCGCCCCCTCATTGCTGAGCTGGCTTGGCAGCGGGTTTGGGCTTAGAGCCCCAGCTGTATCCTGGGCGGGCACGTCCTCTGCCCTGTTCCAGGTATCTCCTCTGGCTGCGGGGAAAACCATTCCTCTGCCAGCTCTAGCCCCACGAAAGGAAGGAGCAAAGGAACCCGCCCCCCGAAAGGGACGACACTGTTTTTTGCGTTGAGGTAACTTACCACCCTTGGCAACTGAATCCAACTTCTCACCAAAGAGCCGTAATCCCACAAAGGGAAGAGCGGTCAGCGACTTTTTAGACACAAAACCAGCCGCCCACTGGCGCAACCAAACCGAACGCCGAATAGTCACCAATAGAGCTGACGTTCTGCCATACATCATCAGTGTGTCATCCAAGGCAGCTAGTACAAATGATAAAAAAACAATTCACACCTTTTCTCTTTCAATATTTTTATTTTTCAGCCAGGAAAATGAACAATACAGGCACAGGTGATTAGCAGATCAAGCAAGGTGCAGAAACCATCCCGCGCAGGGCATCATCACAGAGCATACAAGAGCATAGCACTCAAATATGGGAAAATCCAGTTCATTTGAACTATCCAATATTAAACAGTATTACAACCGTAGCGAAGCTATAGTGTTAATAAACTATCAATAGAACATAATTTGCCAGCATTGAGTCTTTATTCTTACCGCCTCCCGTGTCGGGGAAGCAACCCCAGCAGACACTCCTGCCTTCTCACTGCAACCCGCCCCCCGGCCCCCAATTCACACCTTTTAAGACCAAGGAACTCGTCACTATCCGGATCTAACCCGGAAGAAGTCAACAGGTCCCTGACCACCGACCTGGTAGCCACCACCAGCAGCGCTGAAGCACAAACCGGCCTCATGGCTGACCCAACACTGGCAAAACCATGACAAGCCATTTGGTCAATGCGTTTATCCTCACCATCTTTAAAGTGGACCAACACCCAGGATTTTGACTATCAGCTACAGGGGCGCGAGGGAGGTTTTTCGGGGGTTTTGGGGGGGTTACACCCCGCGGGACATCCCGATCTCGGATGTCCCGCGGGGTGGGGGGTGATCGGCCCGGGAATCTTATAGATTCCCGGGCCGATCACCCGTGGGTGTTGGTCCACTTTAAGCGTGGAGCAGTCAGGAGAATTTAACATAGTAGTGTTGGATAAACCCAGAATCTGTACATCCACCTCGGGAGGGGACGCCCAACGCTTAACCGTATCCAAGGGAAAGGGATATTTTTTGTCCCAACCCTGAGGGACACCTGGGAGCCGGGCAGGCCTCTCCCACTCCTTAGCAATAATCCCATCAAAATGCTTTTGGTTAGGAAATTCCAAGCGCAGCCTGGATTCTTCGAAAAATTCCCCCTTTTGCTGTGGAACCGCCTCAGGAGGAAAAATAGCCAAAACCTCAAACATCTGAGCCAGAACATTAGGAGTATCCGAAGACCTCCCCAAGCCCCACTCGGTATCAGCACCCACAAACTGCTGATCGTCTGAATTATCTGATTCTTCATATACCTCCCCTTCCTCAAGTTGGGAGTAATCAGACCAGTCCAGATTATCAAGACCATCCAAATCGGCCGCCGGTGAAGACGGCGACAAGTGCTTTTTCTTAGCCGGAGCCTTTCTGGTGACCGTGCTGGAGAATAATTTTTCAAGATTGGCCAATCGGGCACACATCTCCGATTGCAACTGCCCGCCCATGACAACGTCAGACTGGGCACGGATCAAACTGGGGGGGGGGGGGGGGGGGGAAGAGACCGGCGGCGCTGAACCAAGCGCCTGGGGTGCGGACTGCCGCGTAATAGTCTGCTGTGCGCATGGTATACACAGATATACATCATCGCCAGTAAGGGATGCCCCACACCCCATACACTTCTGGGATTGCCCCAAGGGGAGCCCGAGCCCAGTATCCGGGAATGCCTCCATAAGGTGAACTTATAGTTGGTTGCAATAACCGAGGGAATTACGCATATAAGAAACCCGGGATGCCCCTTTAATGTCCCAAGTGGGAGGATTTGCAATAAGCCAATTAAGAACCCAGGGACCCTAGGACCGGGAGAAACCCCCTAACACCACTGTAGGTTATATCTGAAAGACATAATAAAAAAGGCTAATAAGAAAAGCGGAGTATAAAATATATATATATATATATATATATATATATATATATATATATATATGACATAAAAATATATAATTATAGGTGATGGGACAGAAGGGGGGCCCACCGGGCCACTCACTGTGGTCCTGAAGACAGCTTCCTCTCTCCGTGAGGTAAAGAGCAGCTCTGAGGAGAGAAGGGGGGCGTGGCCAGCTCCTTCTGAGGAAACAGGCACAGAGAAAAGCACCTCAGCGGTGCCTGTGACACAGGGGCGGGCCGCAGCGCTGGAAAGCCCGGCCCCGCCCCCAAGAGTGAAAGCTTGAGGGGAGAAGCTCCCCTCCGCCATGACAATGCACCGCGGCCATGTGTGGCCGCGGCGCCGGTCTAAGAAGAGACAGAAGGAGGGGAGCGGGCCGTGGCTTTGACCCTGACACCCGGCCCCGCCCCTTTTACCTCAGGGAGAAAGCCTGCATAAAAATGACAGAGAAATACACGCTGTTATGAAGTAATAAATAAGTTAATAACTATTGGGAGGATAATTTAATAAATTAATACATTAAAACATTATTAAGAAGGATTACAAAATTTGGACCTAACACCGAATAAGGGGCCCTGCTCCTACCCTCCGCTATCCCGCTAGAGAGAGGGGCATTACCCAAAACGGGGGGACCACCCAAAGTGTAAGGCCAAGGGACGGGGCATCCCAAACCGGGGTCACCGTCCCGGATGACCGCCTACCCTCTTATATAGGGTCTCACGGGAGAGCATTTGCTCTTAAGCACCAAGGGTGCTTTTCTACCCTCACCCGGACCGTCAGCCTAGGCTGGGAGGCATGAGGTAACAGAAAAAAAAGATCCAGGCGGAAATAGATAACTAAAGGGCCGGAAGTCATCCCGGCTACCTGGAATCCCCCTGTGCAAGGAGGAGACCACATCTTCTGACTTGCTCTCCGACTGCAGAGATGAAGACTGGGTAATGAGTGGGAGGTCCTAGGTATTTATGGACTGGGAGGGGCTCTCTTTTTTCCTGGCATCTCTGCATATCGCCATCTACAGGTCAGTATTACCCACACGTTATGAATTTCTTGAAGCGGGGTGTGTGACATACTTAGAATATAAAGAATTCAGAGGACTTTGTGCCATGACCGTCCCACTTACTGCCTCAGATTAATAACTCCTCCCTTTCCAATGGTATCACAACCAATTCCTAAAAGCATGGGGTCGGGTGGGCTGGCTGGCATAGGATAGCACAACTAAGAGAGATGTGGAAGGCAGAGGATCTTGAAGAACGGAACCTGACTTTATTCCAACACTCAATGCAGAAATTAGGGAAGAGAAAGGATAATCATAGAATTCCCACCAGGCAAACAAATAATCTCACAGAATTACTTCCTATGGAACAGTCAAGATCACAGTAAACCAAAATTCTGCAGTGACTAGGAAAGGGATCTTGGTCGGACTCTATCTGACAAACAGTGGCAAGTTATATGCACTCTAGCCCACAAATCCTCTGTCTCAAGCAGGATACAGGAATCCAGATATAAGTTCCTAACCAGGTGGTACCAAACCCCCACTGGAATTTAAATGCTAATGTTAAGTTGACAGAAGCTACATTTATTGTTATGGGCAAACACTTTAATTAGAAATTTGACAGATGGTACAGGGAAATTCAAAAAAAGACAATTCTGTGAAGTACTAACCTGTAGAATTGGTATTATACGTATACAGTACGTCCTGCTCCAGATAGAATACTTACACTTGGGTTATCCTCCGCCAGATGGCGCTGTGCACTGCAGACATGCAAAAAACAGGCTCCTCCCAGCCCTTCATATACCCAGGGACCTCCCACAAATCCCCAGCATTGAAAAGCAGTGAACAAGAAGCCGGGAGAATTTAACCACCGAAACTGTTAACAACAACAATGGCAACAATCACCATACAGGGGATCCAGAATAATGCAAAAACCAGGGTGGGGTGGAGCAGGACGTACTGTATACGTATAATACCAATTCTACAGGTGAGTACTTCACAGAATTGTATTATTCTAAGTATACAGTACGTCCTGCTCCAGATATAATACTTACACTTGGGACATCCAATAGCAGTGTCCATAAAAGTAGGGTGGGATCCCCAACAAAAAAGGCAACAGCACGCAGCTTAAACCACTGCCGCCTGCAAAACCTTGCGGCCAAACACAGCATCAGCTGAGGCCCGAACATCAACCTTGTAAAACTTGGAAAAGGTATGAACAGAAGACCAAGTAGCGGCCTTGCAAACTTGTTCAACAGAAGCCTGGTGCTGGAAGGCCCAGGAGGTCCCAATAGCACGAGTAGAATGAGCAGTAAGACGGAAAGGAGGACTCTTCCCCTTAGGCCTGAATCACAGCCTGACGGATCCATTTGCTGATAGTAGACTTGGCAGGAGCCAAACCCTTCCTAGGCCCAGAAGGCACAACGAAGAGAGCATCAGTCTTCCTGAAAGCCGCAGTGACAACCAGGTAGTACTTCAAACACCTGACCACATCCAAGGAATGCAGAACCCTTTCCTTGTCGTTGCTAGGATTGGGACACAATGAAGGAAGAACAATGTCCTGATTCAAATGAAAGGCAGACACAACCTTAGGCAGAAAATCCGACTTGAAGCGGAACACCACCTTGTCCTGGTGCCTCTCATAGTACGGAGGCTGAATGGATAGAGCAGCCAACTTCGACACATGCCTAACCGAAGTTATGGCCACCAAAAAGATAACCTTGAGAGTAAGAACAGCCAGAGCAGCATCGTGAATAGGCTCAAAGGGAGCACCCTGCAAGGCAGATAAAACCAAGTTTAAATCCCAAACGGGGACCACAGGTTTACGAGGGGGACGCGCATGAGTGACCCCTGAAAGAAGGTCTTAACCAAATGATGTTGAGCAAAGGATTTCTGAAAGAAGACGACCTGACCTTCAGAGTACTGAGTTTTAGACCTAACTCCAAACCATGCTGTAAATACTCCAGAACCCTAGGAACAGAGAACTCCCTACAGGGAAGAGACCTAGACTCACACCAGTCAATGTAGGTACGCCATACTCTATAATAGATAGCAGCAGAAGTCTTCTTCCTAGCCTGCACCATAGTACCTACCACAGAGGCAGACAAACCCTTCTCCATCAAGATGGAGGTTTCAGCAGCCAGGCCATCAAAGCCAGCGTTTGTAAATTGGGATGGCGTAAGGAGCCCTGAGTTAGCAGATCTGGCACCCCTGTCAGATCATACTGGTCTACTGCCATTTGAACCACGTCTGCGAACCACACTCTTCTTGGCCACCTGGGGGCCACTAGAATCACAGGAACCCCTTCCAGAGCAATCTTGCGCAGAACCCTGCCCAAAAGGGGGAATGGTGGAAATACATACAGGAGCCGAAACTCCTTCCATGACATGGACAGGGCATCCGTGGCCAAGGCCAGAGGATCCTGAGACAGGGATACGAAGGCCGGGAGCTTGTGATTGTGACGGGATGCAAACAGGTCCACATCCAGTAGACCCAAACGGTGACACAGGGACTGGAATACCCTGTTGCAGAGGGACCACTCTCCCTGACGGGACGTCCCCCTGCTCAGAGCATCTGCAAGCAGATTCTCCGCCCCCGGAATGTAAACAGCCGAAATGCATTGTACATTGGCCTCCGCCCATGTCAGAATCTGAGACACCTCCTGGAGGGCACCCTTGCTCCGGGTCCCTCCCTGATGGTTGATGTAGGCAACCGCCGTCCTGTTGTCTGAGCGTACCTGGACCTACAGACCCCTCAGGTGTTGGGTCAACCGCTCCAGTACCAACTGTACTGTCCGCAATTCCAGCATGTTGATGGGCAAATGGGCCTCCTGAGGACCCCACTTCCCCTGGAAGCGCAGGGACTGCCAGAATCCCCCCCAACCTGACAGACTGGCATCCATTGTGACCGTCTCCCAGGAGGGGGCTAGAAAAGACCTGCCCCCTATCAAGTTCCCGAGGTCCAGCCACCACGCAAGGGACCGTCTGACCGAGGGGGGAAGCACACAGACCCCGTCCAAGGATGCTGGGTTCTTGTCCCACACTGACAGAAGGTGAAGCTGCAGAGGTCTCAAATGGAACTGGGCAAAGGGCACCGCCTCGAAGCTTGCCACCATCAGGCCCACCAGCTGCATTCCTGCCTGATGGAGGGCTGTGGGCACGAGAGCAGGAACCTCGCCTGCGCAGTCCGAGCTTCCACCTTCTGTTGAGGAAGGAATATCCTTGACTGAACCGTATCCAGAATCATTCCCAGGAACGGAGTCACCGAGGAGGGGGACAGAGAGGACTTGGGGTAATTGATCACCCAGCTGAAGGACTCCAGGGTGGACACTACCAGCTGAGTGTCCAACTCTGCCTGCCGCAGAGACCGAGAGGTGATGAGTATATCGTCCAGGTAGGGCAGCACGCGTATGCCCCTTAGCCTTATCAGGGCCATCACCCCTGCCAGCACCTTGGCGAACACCCTGGGAGCCGACGTGAGGCCGAATGGCAAGGCCACAAATTGGTAATGCTGATCTTTCAGTGCAAATCTGAGAAACCTTTGGTGTCCTGGAAACACCGGGACGTGAAGGTAAGCATCCTTGATGTCTACGGACGTCATAAAGTCCCCTGGGCGCAGAGAGCCAATGGCCAAGAGCAGAGTTTCCATGTGAAAGTGTCTGTTCTTGACAAATTTGTTGAGGATTTTTAAATCCAGAATGGGCCTGACTGACCCATCCTTCTTGGGTACTGTGAAAAGGTTGGAATAGAACCCCATGCCCCTGTCTCCTAAGGGGACCTTGCAAATTACCCCTAGATCCAGGAGATCCTGCACTGCCAGCAACAAAACCTGAGCTGAGGCAGGGTCCTAAGGAATTCGGGACCCAATGAATCTGGTGGGGGGCCGTACAGCAAATTCTATCTTGTAGCCGGAGGACACTACCTCCTGAATCCACCGGTCTGAGACGTGGCGCCTCCAGACATGCCCGAAGTGCTGTAGGGGCGAGGGCGCCCCCTCATGCCTGAGGGGTCTTGGGAGGGGCTTTGAGCTTGGGCCACCAGGAGGAACCGGGACGGCGTCCTCTAGTCCTGTGCCAGGAATCTGCGCGGGACCCAGCGAAGGACACCCCTGTTTAGCCCCACGGTAGGGGATTGAAAGGGTGCCCTGGCCTCGAAAGGGCCGAATCTGCCGCTTGTGCTGGGGCAACTTGCCTCCTTTGGCGAAGAGGTCTAGACGGTCCCCAAACAGGCGCAGCCCCTTAAATGGAAGCCCAGTAAGGGCTTGCTTAGCGGCATTGTCAGCAGCCCACTGTCGCAACCAAACCGCGCGGCATATAGCTACCGCCAGGGCAGAAGATCTGGCACACATCCTTATAGCATCGTCCGATGCAGACAGGATAAAGTTTACAAACACATCACAGTTAGACAGTGCATTGACAGTATCAGGTGGCAACTCATCTGTGCCATCGAGTGCATTCCTGACCATGGCCCTGAGCGCTACTGCCGTAATGGCTACGGCGCAAACCGGGCGCAGGGTCGCTCCCCCAAATGCAAAGGCATGGCATGCCAATTGATCAATACGCCGGTCCTCAGAGTCCTGTAACGTAGTAGTGTCAGTGGAGTGCATAATAGAGGTGTTGGACAACCCTAGAATAGGAGCATCGACCTCGGGGGGCGATGACCAGCACTTAACCAAGTCAGCCGGGAAGGGATACTTCCTATCCACACTCTTAGGGATCCCAGGAAGTCTGCTGGGATGTTCCCATTCTTTAAGCACGAGCCTATTGAAATGGGTTTGCTCGGGAAATTCCAGACGAGCCTTAGCAGTATGAAAAAGCTCACCCCTTTGCCTGGGAGCCGCAACGGGGGGGGGGGGGGGGGGAGATGGACAAAACCTCAAAAATCTGAACCAGCAGTCTGTCAATATCATCCGGGGTCCAGTGCTCGGAACCAGACTTGTCATGACCCCTTGACTCCTCGTCGTATGACCCCGAGTCAGAGAACAGCTCCCCTTCGTCCGAGGGGGTATGGCCGTAAGGATGCAACAACTCATCCGATTCCATAGGGAAGAGAGCAGAGTCAGGGGTTAAATGCTGCCTCTTAGCGGTGGCCTTACGCGCTAATGAGCTAGCAAGCAATCTTTCAACACTGGCCAGTCTAGTAGCCACATCAGGATGAGAATCCCCGCTTGTATTTGGGGTTAGACTCAGGCTTGGGGGAGTAGGTGAAGTGAGGCGAGGTGCAGGCCCAGCCACTGAAGAGGCGGGAAGAACCGATAACGCCTGCTGTGCACAAGGAACACAGACCCGTGCATTATCACCGCTGCTAGGTAAGACCCCACAAGCTACACACAGCCGGGCTTGTCCCGAAGGAACCCCGTTCACAATATCCTGAGACGCCTCCATATGGTGATTTAATTGGCACAATAAGCCAGTAGGGATTGTCGCTGTAAGCTACCCTGGATGCCCCAATAACCCGCGGGGAAGTGGGAGAAAATTTAATAATCTCAACCGGGAGCTACACCGGGCCGGGAGAAGCCACCGGAATCCACGGTCTGAAAGACATAAAGGGAACAAGAATGTCAGAGCCATGCGCAAGGGAGTAATAAAGGTAAGATAAAGTCGCCTGCGAGGGCACTTATAGACAGGGGGGGGGGGGGGGGAGGACGGTCTTCGCCACGCGCGCGCGAGTAAAAAAGGCGCCAAGTGGACCTCGAAGGGCGGGCCAGAGCTGACCGTGACGCGGAGCGCGCCAAGCCAGGGTCCCGCCCCCCTCCGGAGAGCGCGAAGCTCCAAAAATGCGTAGCCAATAGAGAAAACAGGGCAGTGATGCCTGAAGGAAATTGATCACACATGGTGCTGCCTACCTTCACCCGACCAGCGCAGCCCAGGCTGGGAGGCACATCACAAATAGGACGGGTGGGAGTAGTCCAACAGGGCCGCAGGCTGTAATAGCCCCGCTCACCTGCGAGAGAGTGATACTTCATGTCTTCGCAGTCAGCACTGCAGAGAAATCTGGCGATTTGTGGGAGGTCCCTGGGTATATGAAGGGCCGGGAGGAGCCTGTTTTTTGCATGTCTGCAGTGCACAGTGCCATCTGGCGGAGGATAACCCAAGTGTAAGTATTATATCTGGAGCAGGACGTACTGTATACTTAGAATAGTTATTTAGCCTACTAGGGCGGGGGATTGCCCCTCACCCGCTATTGTGTAAGAGACGTAATATCTGAATAAATATATATATATATATATATATATATATATCTCAATATCAGATAACATAATATTCTGTACTCTGAGCCCATTAGGAGACCAATGCATGTGATATATTGTCTTGTCTTTATACTACTTGTATACTTTGATTAAAATAAAGATTATTAAAAAAGGGGCCAGGGGTGCACTGACATGGAGACTGTATAGGGCCCACACATTTTTAAAGGCAGCCTGAGTGCTCCTGGATTTTAATCTGGGCCATAGCACTTTCAGTAAAGGTTCTACATCCAAGCTGACTAAGGCAGGCTCAATTAAATTGTAATGATCCAGGTAATCCCCTGGGAAAAGACCTTTTCAGCCAATCAAAAGAGACTAATTATAAGAACCTTACTATATGGGGAAATTGTAGTATATCAGTCCAAGCAGGTACGCAGAATTAAGGGGACATTTTCCTGCAGGTCTTCCAATGTTGGTTCTGGTTATATCTGGTTATATTTGTGCAATGTTACTGCACAGGGGAAACTGCCAAAGAACGCACACAGTCAGTATTCATTACAGGACAGGCCAGACGCTCATTTCTCCAGCGGATGAGAAGATCATCTAAATGTGGCCTCTTAACGCCTCCTAAACTTGCATTTTATGTTTTGGTTAATTGTAGGCAACTTGATCCCACTGACCTGTTTATCTTCACAACTGTTCTGCTTTATAAATGCCTTTTTATAGTTCCTTGGGTGTAACTTCATGCGTGATGAAGAGGACCAAGTATCTTTGAAAGCTCACCTTCGTCTACAAAATGCATTGCTTATTTCTTTATCTTTCCCATATACTCTACAAATGATTTTCAGTTGTAGGTCTGGAGGTGCAAGTATGGCTTTTTTACTTAGTTTTCAGGTACAACCAGCAGGATCCGGGTCAGAATTACAACAGTTAGATGCAGTCAGCTTTAAAGTGGCCCAAAACCATCGCTGGGAGTCTATGATGCTCCTCTCCTCTCCAGACATTGCCTTGGAAGAATGAAGGGAGGTAAAAATCCCACACAACGAGACATCCCAAAATCGTGATGCTGCGCCAAAGTGAACCAAAATGTGGGGGGAGCATAATCCCAGGCCCAGACACATGATCACCTTATTCAGAGATCCCTTGGCAAAATGTGTGAGAATGCTGCCAGGTGCGTAGGCAATGATGAACGTGTCTGAGCTCTCACGTCAATCTTGCAGCACCCATCTATTCCCTGCGCACACACGCCATTAGACATTCAAGTCTGCCTGGAACAACTGCGGGATCAAGGTAAGTATATATCAATTTGGGTATTTCACACATCGGGGCTTCCAAACTCACGGTTAAGGTCTGCTTTAGGAAAGAGCAGCTGTTAAATTTTATTGATTTCGGTATCAAAATTTCTGTATAAAAATGATTTCTGTAATAATTACATATGCTTACAAAAGTCATAGTATTTGCAGACCTGCTTACCTGGATGACATCACCATCTCCCAGGGTAAATGTGAGGGTAACATCTTCTTCAACAACGTCGCCATCCTTCAGTGTAGTCTTTAGCTTGATTGTGACATCTTGTCCTTTTCTTGGTCTGCTATCAGCTCCCTGACCCGCAATTAACACTTTCTTTCTTAAAGCCTCATTACCTACAAGTAAAATCCAAGAGCATCATTTTACCCCTGTACAAGTCACTGGTCAGACCTCATATGGAATACTGTGTACAGTTCTGGGCACCTGTGCTTAAGAAGGACATATCAGAACTGGAGCACGTTCAAAGAAGGGCAACAAAGTTAATAAAAGGAGTGCGGGGCCTAGAGTACCCGGAAAGATTGTCCAAGTTAGGCTTATTTAGTCTAGAAAAAAGACGATTGAGGGGTGATCTAATAACTATGTATAAATATATTCGGGGTCAATACAAGGATCTGTCCCACAATCTATTTATACCCCGGAGTGTAACCATAACCCGGGGGCATCCACTAAGGTTAGAGGAAAGGTGCTTTCTCCACCGACATA
This sequence comes from Gastrophryne carolinensis, assembly GCA_027917425.1. Taxonomy (NCBI): domain Eukaryota; kingdom Metazoa; phylum Chordata; class Amphibia; order Anura; family Microhylidae; genus Gastrophryne; species Gastrophryne carolinensis. The sequence goes on along the minus strand of CM051234.1, from coordinate 282,416,124 downwards.
GGAGGGGATTCTTCTCTGTAAGAGCAGTGAGACTATGGAACTCGCTGCCAGAGGAGGTAGTAATGAGGGATACATTAAAAATGTTCAAAAGTGGCCTTGATGCCTTCCTGGCATGTAATAACATTTCCGGCTATGGCTACTAGACCACTGGAAGGAGTTAAACAGGCTGAACTGGATGGACTAAAGTCTTTATTCAGACTTACATACTATGTTACTAATTATGCTGCATGCTATTCAACCCACCAGTGTGCAACCTATAAACACCACATTACTACTAAATACATAAAAGTCAGAGATCATGCTATGCATACGTGCAAAAGTAATAGTATTACTATATAATATTACACACTTCACTTTAGTACAATAAGCAGAACAACAACATAAATGTGTGCTGTATAAATGCAGCAGGTTTTCAAATAACAGCTAGGGCTCCCTTTCTGATGGTCTCCTGTTCTCACAACGCAGTCTGAACATTGCAGCATCTAGTTTGTACAATATGTTTTGTAATTATACTGTGTACAGCACTACGGAAGAAGATGGTGCTATAAAAATGTTATTATTACTATTAATAATAATATGGAGCAAGTCAAATACAGCAATAATCAAGATTGGAAGAAAAACAGGAAGAGTGAAATGCAGTAGCTGACCAGCAGGGGGCACACTAGTTCATCTATTTAATCATCCAACCACGGCTCTGCCTTAAATACAGCTTTGGACTAATCAGTTCTTGTGTGGATTATAAATGAATGCCATACATTTGTGCACAGAACAAGGTAACTTAATCCATTCCCTAATAGACCAGCAAAGGGAAGTTCCCTCACACAATACGTGCCGAGAAGTGGCCTTTGCTGAAGCTCAGAATGTAGAACACGTCACTGTGACATACTATACGGTCATGGTGTGATTTCCATGATTCATTATTCTTTTCTGGCATTGGAAAAAAGAGCCAGCAAGACTGCACATTACTCATAACTAGGGACTTTGGGAACTCACAATAAAGCACTAATAACCATTGAAGGACTCAAAGTTCTGCAATGTAAAAGCAATATGTGTGGCCTCATGAACTACCTGTAAGGAGAAAATATCATTTCAGTGACTCCAATAACTTTTTAAAGCAGGTATGCCGCATAAAACAGAGCTTAAAGCGGACCAAAAGCAGCTCTGGCATCTATGAGACTTCAGGACCGCCTGATTTCCTCTCCCCCCCTCCGATTACCTCGCCAATGAGCCCGCGGCGGCATCACTCGCATGCTTCGTGCCATAACTGAATGGCTGGCATGGCCGAACAATGTGAGTGGTGCTGTATCACCATCACATGTGTCTAGGATTCCATTCGGCTTCTTCAGGCGCACATTAAAGGAGCACTATTGCACAAAATGGCCCAATGATAAAAATCCATTTGCTGGATGGCAGAAGGAGAGGTCACTTACACATATATTTTAATAGAAGGAAAAGGACATCCAGGGTGACAGGCTCTGTTATATTATTCCTATAATGAGACAATAAACCACAGGCTTGGTGGGAGTTTTATCAAGTTCAGATGTACAAGTCACTCACCCTCTTATTAGCTAATAGTTTATATGGATTTTTATTATTACACAATTTCGTGATAGTGCTCCAAAAGCCATGCAGGAGTCTATGAGATTCCAAGGCAGGCATACTCCCTCCCCCCAGGGCATACAAATTCAGGATGCCCCGCTGTGTAAAGCCCCCCCCCCCAGTAGACTCCCAGATCCAACGGCTCATGTGCTAGCGGCACAGCTCCCTGCTATACCTTAAGTAGGGTGCGCACCCTCACCAGGCATTTGTGAATGGCTGCCACAGGCACACTCCCTGTTGAGAGTAGCAGGGATGAGGCTGCCGGCTAGAGCAGATATGAGCACGCTGATTGGACAGCAGGCTGCGCGTGTACCATAGGACCAGGGAAAAGTGAGTTAGTTCGGGCAACCGGGGGGGGGGGGGGGGGGGTTCACACAGCCCTGATCAGGGATGCCCCAGGGGCAAGAACCAAAGCCCAAGACAGTCATGGGTTTTGGTCCACTTTAATTTGCACGGCTGGAGAAGATGATTGGAGGAGAGACGCACCAGTGCAATCGTGGAAAGGTAAAAGAAGCTGGTGGGGTGTCATGCAGTGAAGCATCCCAAATTGGGGGATGGACCAGGAGCTGGGATGCTTTAAAGCAACCCAACATTCAATAATTATTATTTTGGTTTATTTATAAAGCACCACCCTTTGTGGTGGTATTTAAAATAGAACACACCCAGGGGCATATTTGCAACAACCCTGGACTTGTGACTAGGGCATCCAGCTTGGCGGGGATTGTCCTGCCAGAAGAATGCGGCCACAACACTACATCTCCTGCAGTGTGTTCAGAGCTGCTCTGGGTGAAGACGTTGGGTACCGCTGCCTCCACCAGTGCCACTTATTACAGGTAAAGGAAAACACCTGAGTGGGTGACAAAGTGGTAACTGGCGCAGCCAAAGGGGTCCAGGAAAGGTTTTTTTTTAGTACTGGGGCTAAAACCACAAGTTTGAATAGGGAAGGTGCCTGTTGAGAGGGAAAAGTTCAAAAGATGCAAGACAAAGTGTAAGTACTGGTAATTTTTTTTCCTGCTAAATTACTTTAATCTATTTTCATTCAAGCCTATAACAGTTCTGACATTTTACTAGTGGAAAATGATGCTTGATTTCCATTTATCTAACTTCTGGTATCACAAAATAGAACTGATCACTTTCTGCTCTACTGATAAGCAGGCCTGAAAGCACAGCATTAGTCATACATGAAGTGTGCATGCATATTAAATATATATTTCCAAGAATACACACATTAAAATACAACATAATCAATAAGCACACATTTAGCTCCTGCAATGGAAAGCATTTCCAAAGCTAAATGACTGTGCTTGTCAGACCTATCAGCACCAAGACACTGCATCAAATTGCCTAGCTCTGTATATCCTGGCAAACCTTGGCGGGACCGCTAATGAGGTCCCAGCTCAGGGTCCCTTAGCTTTAGCCTTGTTATTCCACCTGTGCTCAATAAGTAGATTTAAAGCTGCCCAGGCTGCTTATTTCACCTGTCCTTAAGCAAGCATAATTTCCCCATATCCTGCTGTCTTACTCCTGCAAATGCCGTCTGTCCACACAGGCTCGCTGGACTATTCTGGCATCTCGTAAATCACCTCCTCCAATCACGCACGTTGCCTGTAATGGTTTCCTTTGGGCCTTCTATATTTCACTGGGGTGACAGCTAATATATTCCCAGCATCATGGTTCAGCGCTGAAACCCCCATAGCAGCCTAACCATTAATGACTTTTTGAATGGAAATAATCATTGACTCGTACTCCCTGCTGGTGTCTCTGGATCAGTTCACCTGAAGACGGGGGTATTTGTGCATTATTTAGATCTACTTCATTATGAAAACTCTTGAAGACTAATAGACTACAGAAAAGTACATAGATCACCAGTAACAGCTTGCTTGCTTTTTCTAAGCACTATAATACACTCTTACGTCAGCACAGCATAGTTCAGGAGGCCAGTAACCCCTCCCTTGGTTATCCAGCTTTTAAGGGGAATTTCATTTTGCACAATTATTTCACCATTTTTAAAGTGGACAAAAACCTGGGATTTTCATTATCTCCTGTTTTGGTCTGCCCCCTGGGGCACAATGGTTTGGGATGCCCCTCTGTTGGCCCAGAAAATTCACTTCGGTCCGCATGTGCAGCTTCTCGTTCTGTGGCTGTGCATGTTAATGTCCAGCTGTAGAAACTGAATGAAATCTCGGCCATACACATCTTTCAGTTGGGTGCGGCCAGGCACAGTCATTCAGTTACAGCAGGCATGGCTGCGCACAGCTGGAGAGAAAGTGATGCCGCCCCGGCCACGCATGCGCCGTGGGCTCGTGGTAAAAGTAATAAAACTGGGCGAACTGCGGGGTTTCACACATACCAGTGCGGGATGCCCCGGAAAGAGGGAACCATTCGGCCTTGGAACTCAGACAGGGCTGGCTTTGGTTTGCTTTTAAGTTGAGTTAATATCAAAAAGAAAAAATATATTATTGACTGGTCCTATTTGTAATTTTGTAAGGTAGTGAGACAAGGAAGTCTAAAACACAGAATAGTGTTTCTCTTTAAATTAATTCATGAGAATTGTGTAAAAAAAATAGCATGCTAATTTGCAAGAGGAAAAGCAAATTATGCACCTTGTATAACCATGTTCAACATAAAAATCCCTCCAAGCTTGTTGCTTTCTTATAGGGACATTATGCCGCAGGAATACCTCAGAGCACTGAAACCGGTAGAAAATCCCGTCTAGCAAAATCAACAGGCACTTTGTTGCACTGTGGTAAGTTTTACTGTCAATAAGTTACAGAACTCTGGGTGACTGATGAACCACTGTAACTTTACAGGAGAAAACTGCAGAATATCTGTTTTTAGCCCAAACAGTGGGAAACCGTAACATAAACAGCTCGATTTGAGCACACAGCATAAACTAATATCAATGAGTTGTTGATCCAGCAAGGCCTGGTTTAGAGGACAGGTAATACTCACTCCATTTAAACTCTCTACATGCTTTTGTTAATTTTTTCTTCAGGTAAAAGTCAAAAACATGCTTGGACATATTTGTTTTCTATTTTAACCACTTGCCCTATAGCAGGATTTGAGGCTTTTTATTAAGAACCCATTTCACAATAGTTCTTCTTTAACCCTTTCACTTACCTATAGATTTTGTCACTATCTGTTGCCAGGTCATATTTCACCAATTTGTGCTATGTAGAACTGGGATTTCTTTTCAGGAATTCCCAGGAATCTTCTGCACCTCCTGGGCTATGGGGATGCAGGTAATGGGGCTATAGGGCAGGGGGGGAGGCTCCGAATCCTGTGAACTGGTGTAGGGGTCTCAAGGACTCCTTAACAGTACCAATTTCACCCCATAAGACAGTGGGGGGCATCTTATGGAGCAAAAAAAAAAAAAATGTACATCCCTGGTGCTCCCTAGCTGCGGATATATACTGTATTTTTCGCCCTATAAGACGCACCTGCCCATAAGACCAGGGCTGTGGAGTCGGTAGATAAATGTTCCGACTCCGACTCGGTTTTGTGTACTTCCGACTCCGACTCCTCTGTATTAATATGTGAATGTATTTTATGCATTCCTTGAAGGAAAGAAAGGCAACATACATGTCATTACTTCTAGCAGAGAGAGGTAGTTGGGCAGAAGCTGCCTTCTCCTTTCTGTGTGCAGATCTTCTGCTGAAGATAGGACAGTGGGAGGATCCAGAAAGGGGCATATATTATAAAACATGATTTCCTAGCTCGAGCGTCGGCCATGTCCACCGCTATTCTAAGCCGAGTGTTCACTCTATGCTGGCACTGCAGAGAGGAAGCGATGGGGGCAGCTGTATCTGCCACCTCCTCCGCAGCTGCCCCCATCGCCTCCTCTCTGTGGCGCCAGCATAGAGTGAACACTCGGCTTGGTATAGTGGTGGGCGTGGCCGGCGCTCGAGCGTCGGCCACGCCCACCGCTGTTTAAGTCCGGGTGTCTCTGTCTGCTGGCACCGTGGAGAGGTGGCAAGGACAGTGCAAGTGTCGGAGGCAGCTGCTCCGCCACTTGCACTGTCCTTGTCACTGTAACAGGCTGGGTGTCTGGCTCTGCAGAGAAGGCTGCCTCCGCCGCTTCCGGGACAGCGCGAGCGATGGAAAGGTGAGTTAACTTTTTGCTTTTTATTTATTTTTTTTGCCCACCTTCGCCCGATAAGACGCATGAATATTTTCCCCAAACTTTTTGGGAAAAATAATTGCGTCTTATAGGGTGAAAAATACGGTATATCTTACCAGCGTCAGCCACCGCTGTCCGCTGCCTCCACTTCTGCTGCCTGCCAACACACATGTGGACGGATGTGGCTTGCATAGAGCCAGGCCATTGCTGGCCTATGTCACAGGCCACACCCACCCATGGCGATCAGAGGAGGCGGTCGCCGACAAGATGTGTGTGTGTTTGTGTGTGCACGTCTAGGTTGGCGGGAGACAGGCTGCTGAGGGAGCCACAGGCCAGCAACGTGGTAGCACCAGGAATGTAAGTTTTTTTTTGGGGGGGGGCATGCTGCATACTGCCTGTAATGGGGGGGGGCACTCCTCTTTTCACTGTCTCTAATGTAACAAACACACACACCAAAAAACCTACGTTACTTACCGGTAACGTCCTTTTTAGGAATCCTTCAGCTTGACCACATGGAGATATTATGCTCCACCCCCTGGGAGGAAACACAAAACAGGAACAGAGTTTAAAAGCCCCACCCCTTCCTCCCCACTTCAGTTATAGAACAGTAACCGAACTTCAACCCTTGACATCTGGGTGGGTAATAAGCGGTCAAGCTGAAGGATTCCTAAAAAGGATGTTACCGGTAAGTAACGTAGGTTTTTTTGGTGTGTGTGTGTTTGTTACATTAGAGACAGTGAAAAGAGGAGTGGCAAGTAACGTAGGTTTTTCGAAGTCATCCTTCAGCTTGACCACATGGAGAGGATTAGGCAAGTAATTATACCTTAGGGGTGGGATGCTGCAAGGAGTACCCTTCTACCGAAGGACTGATGTTTGCAGATAGTAGATCAAGCCTATAGTGTTTAAGGAAGGTGTGGGGTGAAAACCACATGGCAGCTTTACATCTATAGAAGCACCAGTTATTTCTGCCCAAGATGTGCCCATTGCCCTTGTGAAGTGAGCTGACACTTCAGGGGGAGTCACTCCCTTACTAACATATGACTTTGCAATAATACCATTTTGTGATTATGTAAGAGGGTGGAAGAAGTGCTATTTCCTAAAAACTGCCGTTCTGTTTTTTGGCCACAAGGGGCCGCTGGTTCCCCTGTTCACGCAGCTAATGCACTGCAGGGTCTTACTGATTTGAAGAGACAGGAAATCACGTGCTCTTTTTGTGCTGAAGGAGAAGGGAAGTGGAGAGAGAAACCATCTTGGAAAGACAGAGAAAGGACATGTGAGCAAGTTTGGTGTGTGGCCTGGCGTGCAGCAGAGAAAGAGAGAGACTGACAACTTTCCCGATTGCTGGATCTGAATTAGAGGCTGTGGACTTTTGCCTGAAGGACGCCTGAGAGCTGTGTGGTGCATCCGGTCATATGTGAAGGCCTGCTTAGTCCAGCTGGAGTTCACCGAAGGCCCGGGTCAGTAATTTCAATAATACATGCACGTGCTATAGACTGCCTGTTAGTTTGTCAGATAGAAAGACTTTATACAGGCCAAGACATTTCTTCTTTTGCTTTGCTGTTTGGATTCTGGATTGCAGAGGAATATTTCTACAGGAGACACTGACTGTTGTGCACTGAGCTTTCTGCATTTCTACTCAGTGCATCCCTTTGGAACAGCGCCTGCTACAGCAGTTTGGATCAGCTTTGGGGTAGGGGAATTGTTGTTATTGTTTTACTGTTTGCTGCATTTATTTGAAGTGCGCTCAGAAGCCTATTTGAGTAAACGTGTTTTGCATAAGCTGGTGTCAGTGTCGCTTTCTTGTCTGTGGCTTTGCTGTACTTTGAAAGACCTACCGGTGCACAACTTACAATTTGGCGTAGCTGGCAGGGTACAGAATTCGTTATGGACGGGAACACGGCGGGAGATCTTCCCCAGGCGCCAGTGACACCGGAGCAGGACCCAGCTCAGGGTATGCCGGCCCAAGGTCAACCTGGCTGTAGCGCCATGTCCCCCCCAGTAGGATACATCCCTGTGGGGTCGCTGTTGCGCTATCTGCCAAAATTTGATGGGAAAAACATGACTTTGCAAGATTGGACTGAGAGGGTGCGGAGTGCTGCCAGAATGTGTAACCTGACCCCCGAACTGCAGGCAGAGGTTGCACTGGGAGCACTAGAGGGTGATTTCAGGCGGACAGTGATGGTAAGGCCCGAATCTGAGAGAGACACCCTAGAGAAAATATTGTCTCTGCTGGAGATAGCTCATGGGGGCCATGCTAAAGTTGTACAGCTAAGGAGCCACTTCTTTAACCGCCCACAACAGGAAGATGAGACCCTTATGCAGTACTTCAGTAGATGCTCAATGAGATACAGCGCCGAGACCCAGGTGGCATGGGAGCCTTCCGAGAGGTGGACCGACTGCTGAGAGATCAGTTCATAGTGGGGCTCTCCAACAAGTTCCTGCAGGATAAGCTGCGAGAGATGACCCCGGTGGCACCCGACATGTCATTTTATAGTATCTACCAAGCTGCCATGGAAAGGGAGGAGGAACATGTCCCTGTGGAGGTGAGAGTTGTGAGCAGCTCTCATGCTATAAAGAAACAGCCGGGATCTGAGGAATCCAAGTCCCTAAAAACAGTGGTCCAGGCCCTGCAAACTGAATTAAGGGAACTGCGGTTGGAGGTGTCCCAGATGAAGACAGAATCTTCCCAATCCCCAGAAGTGACTCCAGTACGCCACACCACCCCACGCATGAGAAGTCAGGTGCGGGGACCTGTCAGAAGGAGCCCCCTCTGTTGGGGTTGTCGGCTGTACGGCCATATAGCACGAGAATGCCCCGAACGGATGGAATTGGAGCAGCCGTTAAACTTCCGACCGCCACAGTAACTGGGCGCCCTGCCGCGGTATGTCAACATCAAGTTGGAAGGTCAGAAGGTACGCTGCCTAGTTGATACAGGATCAGAGTGCACCCTTATGCCCCTACAGTTCTTTGAAAGACACTTTGGACATATGATGGAGCCGGAAGATGGAAGTGATGGATGTCTGAGGGATAGTCTGGATGCGGGTCCGAGTGCTTGGGCAAGATGTGGGCAAGAAGGGGGTCGTGCTGGTGGACCATTCTTCTCGGCACGGGATGGACGTGACGCTGGGTATGAATGTGCTGAGAGACCTAGACCATCAGCTCTATGCCAGAGAAGGGCCAAAGTATTGACAACGGGCCACCACCCACCGGCCGACTCAGAAGGTTCTTCAACAGATGGTGAGAAGCTGCAGTCTGCAAAAGAGTAACCTCTCCGGTCGACCCATCGGAAAAGCGAAGGTGCCAGGGGGGACCCCGGTGAAGATCCCACCGTGACAAGAACGAGTATTGATGCTGCCGGTGGGGGCTGGACGACGACTGAATGGATTAGAGGTCCTGATTGAGCCAGCCCAGCAAGAGGAACCCCAGGCTCGCCCACTGATAGCTCGGGCCCTTGCCATTGTGACAGATGGGTGTGTACCGGTACGTTGCTTGAATGTTGAAGACTGTGAGCTAACCATCCCTGGCAATGCTGTCCTGGCAGACGTTTATGTGTCCGAAGGGGGTATACCTCGAAAGAGCCGCTTCACGTTACAGCCTGATAGAAGGTCGGGCTGGATTTATGCTGTGGAGGTCCAGCAGAAGGAGATCCCGACAGAGAAGTGGAATGGGAGAGTGATCATGGCCCAGTTGGGAGCGGACTGTAAGGCTCTGACTCCAGGACAACACAAGTTGCTGGAAGATACTCTCTGGGAATTTCAGGAGGCGTTCTCAAGACATGACGAGGACTTTGGGTGTGCTTCTGCTATTGAACACGAAATCCCCACGGGCGATGCTGCGCCGATTAGAGAACGTTACCGACAAATCCCTCCCAAAATGTACCAAGAGGTGAAGGACATGGTTGCCAGCATGCTGGAAAATCGGGTGATTCAAGAGAGTCAAAGTCCGTGGGCTGCTCCAGTAGTCTTGGTGCGGAAGAAGGATGGGAGTCTCCGGTTCTGCGTGGACTACCGGAAGTTGAATGCCCAGACCGTCCAGGATGCATACCCTCTCCCGCGGATTGAAGAGTCATTGTCAGCCCTGGGCCAGGCGAAGTTCTTCTCGTCCCTCGACCTGGCCAGCGGGTATTGGCAAGTACCGGTAGCCCAGAAAGAAAGCAAAGACGGCTTTCATTTTACCCATGGGACTTTACGAATGTAACCGAATGCCATTCAGCCTCACCAATGCCCCAGGGACATTTCAGCGGTTAATGGAGAACTGTCTGGGGGACCTCAACTTCGAGTCAGTGTTGATATACTTGGACAATATAGTGGTGTTTGGGGCTTCCTTCGAGGACCATCTTCAGAAGCTGCGACAGGTCCTTGGGCGACTGCGAGATCATGGGCTCAAGATTAAGCCCAAGAAGTGCCAACTGTTTCGACAGCAGATAGAGTACTTGGGACATGTGGTCACCTCCGAGGGGGTAAAACCGGCCCCCAGCAAGGTGGAAGCCGTCCAGCAGTGGCCCCGGCGGTGACATTACGAGAAGTATGGGCATTCGTGGGGCTGGCCAGTTATTACAGGAGATTTATACCCAAGTTCGCTCAGTTGGTGGGCCCGTTAAACGAGTTACTGAGAGGCACCGCAGGAGGCCCGAAAAATCGCCCCATTGGTTGGGGGCCCCGGCAGCAAGAGGCCTTTGAGGCAGTGAAGGAGTCGCTAACCAGTGCCCCGATCCTGGCTTACGCGCAGTTTGATATAGCATTCCTGCTGTACACTGATGGAAGTCTGCATGGGTTGGGAGCCGTGCTATCCCAAGTCCAGAATAGGCGCGAGAGAGTCATTGCCTATGGGAGCCGGTCTCTGAAGGAATCGGAGCACAACCCCGACAACTATAGCTCCTTCAAGCTGGAACTGTTGGCTCTGCTGTGGGCCATGACTGAAAAGTTTGCAGAATACCTGACGGGCGCGGAAGTAACCGTGATGACAGACAACAACCCCCTAGCCCATTGGAGAATGCCAAGCTTGGTGCCCTGGAGCAGAGGTGGTTGGCTCGCCTATCTAAATTTCAGTATCGCATCAAGTTCCGGTCTGGTAAAGAGAACAGCAATGCCGATGCACTTTTTCGAGTCCCCGTGGGGGCACCGCCGCAGAGGGGTGATGAGGAGTTAGAGGACATTGAAACTCCTGACCTTGGTTGATTACCCGTGCTCCAGGACGTGGCACATGCAAGTGGGATGGCGTCCGGAATGCCCATGGCGTTGGGTAAGACGTTGGCCGACTGGGAGAGAGTCCAGAACAGCTGTCCTGATCTGTGGAAAGTGAGAGAGTGCGTCAGGACCAAGACCTGGCCTCAGCCGGAAGAAAGGGCCCGTTTAACTCCAGAGGGCCAAAAGTTGCTGAGACAGTGGGATAAGCTGACTGTTACCCAGGGCCTCCTGTGTCAGACCATATACCTACAGACAGAGCTGCAGCATCGGCAACAGATTGTAATCCCTATGTCATTGGGCCCAGAGGCTGCGCGGGAAGCCCACGAGAGGGGTGCTCATTTTGGGAGTGAGAAAATGTTTAAGTGGCTCCAACGATTCGTGTATTGTCCAGATCTGGCCGACATGGTGGCCGAGGCCTGTCTTAAGTGTCGATCTTGTGGACTGAGTAAAAGCACCGAACAGCGGGCCCCCGTCCAGACAATCAAGACTTCAGCCCCGTTGGAACTGCTTATGATTGACTATGTGCAGATTGGGTACTCCGCCTCAGGACACTCGTATTAATTGGTGATGACCGACCATTTCACCAAGTATGTGGTGGCTGTACCCACCAGAGATCAGACGGCTGAGTCAGCTGCAGAGGCTGTCTATAAACTACTTTATCCAAGTCTTCGGGTGCCCCCAGAGAATACACTCAGATCAAGGAGCATGTTTTCAAGGAAATCTGATGAATGAACTGCATCACTCCGTGCCATCCTCAAAGAAATGGGGCCTGTGAGCGCTTTAATAGGACTTTGATTCAGATGTTACGGACATTGGAGAATGGACAAAAGGCTAGGTGGCCCGAATACCTACCTGAACTGATGTGGGCCTATGACAACAGAGTACACAATACCACCGGCTACTCCCCCCATATGCTCATGTTTGGAAGAGCCAGACGAGAGGTGGAAGATCTCCACATGCCTGACCCAAAGGAACCACAACCAAGAAGTGCTATTGCATGGATGCAAGAGCACCGCCGCCGTCTGAGAGCGATCCACAAAGTTGTAGGGGGAACGCCTGGAACAAGTGGTGCACCCTGTCTCAGGACCCGTGCAGAGAGATGGTGAGAGATAGTGTAACTTTGATGAGCCGGTGCGTGAGGAAGAGATGCCTCTTCACACTCCCAGTACAGAGGAGAGCCTCTCAACCGATGAGTAAGATTGGTGGGTCACCCCTGCCCAGGTGCCCGCTGTTGCCCCAGGGGGATCGGGTCTGCAACCCCGCGAGAATGCTGATAGAGTGGTGGCCCCTCCCTTGGCAGTGATGCCTGATGCACCCGATACCCCTGAAACCATGGTGCTGAGAAGATCAGCAAGGCCCAATGCTGGTGTGCCCCCGCAACGCTGTGCTCAGGAGGAGTTTGTGTGGGGAGGGTTCCCGAGGACGACAACCTCTAGTGGGGTGGCATGTAAGAGGGTGGAAGAAGTGTTATTTCCTAAAAACTGCCGTTCTGTTGTTTGGCCACAAGGGGCCGCTGGTTCCCCTGTTCACGCAGCTAATGCACTGCAGGGTCTTACTGATTTGAAGAGACAGGAAATCACGTGCTCTTTTTGTGCTGAAGAAGAAGGGAAGTGGAGAGAGAAACCATCTTGGAAAGACAGAGAAAGGACATGTGAACAAGTTTGGTGTGTGGCCTGGCGTGCAGCAGAGAAAGAGAGAGACTGACAACTTTCCCGATTGCTGGATCTGAATTAGAGGCTGTGGACTTTTGCCTGAAGGACGCCTGAGAGCTGTGTGGTGCATCCGGTCATTTGTGAAGGCCTGCTTAGTCCAGCTGGAGTTCACCGAAATGCACGTGCATTTCAATAATACATGCACGTGCTATAGACTGCATGTTCGTTAGTCAGATAGAAAGACTTTATACAGGCCAAGACTTTTCTTCTTTTGCTTTGCTGTTAGGATTCTGGATTGCAGAGGAATATTTCTACAGGAGACACTGACTGTTGTGCACTGAGCTTTCTGCATTTCTACTCCGTGCATCCCTTTGGAACAGCGCCTGCTACAGCAGTTTGGATCAGCTTTGGGGTAGGGGAATTGTTGTTATTGTTTTACTGTTTGCTGCATTTATTTGAAGTTTAGTATTTGTCAGTGTCGCTTTCTTGTCCGTGGCTTTGCTGTACCTTGAAAGACCTACCGGTGCACGACTTACAATTACCTTTAAAATGGGTATTATAAGTATGTCACACACCCCGCTTCCACTATTCATGACATATGGGTTATGGTCCAGTAGAGGGCGAACTTCTGCAGAGATGAAAGCAAAAAAGAAGCCCCTCCCGGTCCATAAATACCTGGGACCTCCCACACATTCCCCAGTATATGACAGCAGTAAGGGGACCAGGAAGCTTCAGGAATAAAACATTCATAACTATAAAAAGGTTCACCATATAAAGGATCCAGAATACAAAAAAGGGCGGGATGAAGCGGGGTGTGTGACCTACTTATAATACCCATTTTAAAGGTGAGTAATCACAAAATGGTATTATTCCAAGTATGTCACACACCCCGCTTCCCCTATTCATGACATATGGGACATCCAATAGCAGTGTCCGTCATGGGTGGGGATCCAAATACAGCAAAAAAATGCACCAATTTAAACCACTGCAGCTTGCAGAACCTTGCGGCCAAAAACAGCATCCGCTGAGGCCCACACATCAACCTTATAAAACTTTGAAAAAGTATGAACAGAAGACCAAGTAGCAGCCTTACAAACTTATTCAACAGAAGCCTGGTGCTGAAAAGCCCAGGAAGCCCCAACAGCACGAGTAGAATGAGCAGTGATCTTAAAAGGAGGAACCCTCCCCTTATCAGAATAGGCCCCAACAATGGCCTGGCATATCCATTTACTAATGGTAGACTTGGCGGGCGCCAAACCTTTTCTGGGCCCGGAAGGCACCACGAACAAGGCGTCCGTCTTACGAAAAGGAGAAGTAGCAACCAAATAGTACTTCACACAACGAACCACATCCAAAGAGTGCAAAACCCTCTCCTTGTCATTGCTAGGCTTAGGACACAAGGAAGGGAGAACTACATCCTGATTTGAGATGGAAAGCAGAAACCACCTTAGGAAGGAAATCTGGTTTAAAACGAAAAACCACCTTGTCCTGGTGTCTCTCAAAGTAAGGGGCCTGAATAGACAGAGCCACCAACTCAGAGACACGCCGAACAGAGGTAATAGCCACCAAAAAGGCAACCTGTTGAGTGAGCACAGAAAGAGCCACATCCTGCATCGGTTCAAAAGGAGGCCCCTGGAGGGCAGAGCGAACCAAATTTAGGTCCCAAACGGGAACCAAAGACTTTCTAGGGGGCCGAACATGAGTGACCCCTTGGAAAAAAGTCTTGACCAGATGATGCAAAGCAAAAGACCTTTGAAAAAAGACAGCCAGGGCAGAAACCTGACCCTTCAAAGTACTGAGCTGGAACCCCAGATCCAGGTCGTGTTGAAGAAACTCCAAAATCCTAGGAATCGAAAACACCCTGCAAGGTAAGGCCCTAGCCTCACACCAGTCAATATAGGACCGCCAAGTCCTATAGTAAATGGTAGAGGAAGACCTCTTCCTAGCTCCAATCAAGGTTTGAATAACCGCCTCAGACAAACCTTCCTCCCTCAGGATGAAGGTTTCAGCAGCCACGGCGTCAAAGCAAGCGTTTGTGAATTGGGGTAATGTAGTTGACCCTGAGAGATAAGATCCGGAGACAGGGGCAGCCTGTACTGATCTACCGCCAATCTTATGATGTCTGCGAACCAAACCAGTCTTGGCCACCTTGTGGCCACCAGAATTGCTGATGCCCCCTCTAGAGCCAGCTTGCGCACTACCTTGCCCACCATGGAGAAGGGGAGAAACAGGTACAGAAACTCCAGATCCCTCCAGGCAAGGGACAAGGCATCCACTGCCAGGGCCAGAGGATCCTGAGACAGAGATACAAAGGTTGGGAGCTTCTGATTGTGCCGAGAGGCAAAGAGATCCACCTCCGGAGTCCCCCACTTGTGACACAGGACCCGAAACACCCTGTGGTTGAGACACCATTCCCCTCGGCGAGAGAATCCCCTGCTCAGGGAGTCCGCCTCCGTGTTCTCCACTCCCGGAATGTATACTGCTGAGATGCAAGGAACATTGCTCTCCGCCCATGTCAGAATCAGAGAGACTTCCCTGAGGGCACTCCTGCTGCGAGTCCCTCCTTGGTGATTGATGTAAGCTACCGCAGTACGATTGTCTGATCGAACCTGAACCGGTAAACCCTGTAGGTTAAGTGTCAGACGTGACAGAACCAAGCGGATAGCTCTGAGCTCCAAGACATTGATGGGGTTGTGAGCCTCCTGAGGACCCCACAACCCCTGGAACTGATGATCCTTCCAGAAACCTCCCCAGCCCGACAGGCTGGCATCCGTGGTAACCGTCTCCCAACAAGGGGCCAGGAACAATCTGCCCCTTATCAGATTGCTTGATTCCAGCCACCACTGAAGGGACCGCCGAACCCTGGGAGAC
This sequence comes from Gastrophryne carolinensis, assembly GCA_027917425.1. Lineage (NCBI taxonomy): Eukaryota > Metazoa > Chordata > Amphibia > Anura > Microhylidae > Gastrophryne > Gastrophryne carolinensis. The sequence continues at coordinate 282,400,696 of CM051234.1, read as the reverse complement.
ATCAGAAATGGCTGATCCAAGGACTGTGGACATCTGTCCCATTTCAGCAATAGATAAAGTTGTAGCGACCTCATGTGGAATTAAGCAAAGGGGACTGCATCGAAGGAGGCCACCATCAAACCCACCAGAGTCATCCCAAGCCGAATGGAAGGGCGAGGGTTGGTCAGGAGAACACGTACCAGATCCTGAACCCTCTGCACCTTTGGCTGAGGTAGGAACACTCTGGCCTGACTGGTATCCAGATTCATGCCCAGAAAGGAGATCTCCCTTGATGGGGAGAGAGAAGACTTGGGGTGGTTGATCACCCATCCGAACCTTTCCAGCGTTACCACCACCATCCTGGTGTCCAACTCCATCTGGCAGAGGGATGAAGCTGTAATGAGTAGGTCGTCCAAATACGGCACAATGCGAATGCCCTGGGCTCTGAGCAGGGCCATTATGCCCGCCAGAACCTTGGTAAACACCCTCGGTGCCGAGGTCAGCCTGAACGGGAGGGACTGAAAATGCTGATCTCCCACCACGAAGCATCTCTGGTGTGCTGGGAAAGTCCTTGATGTCTATGGACGTTATAAAAACCCCCTGACGAAGGGAACCAATGGCTGAACGCAGAGTCTCCATGCGGAACTTCTTGGTTCAGATGAACCTGTTGAGAAGCTTCAAATCCAGGATGGGTCTTATGGAGCCATCCTTTTTGGGAACCGTGAAGAGGTTGGAATAATAGCCCGACCTCTCTCTGAAAGAGGCACCGGGCATATGACCGCCATGTCCAGGAGATTCTTTACAGCCAACAGGAGCCCCTGCGCCGCCCGAGGATCCGATGGCACCCGAGACCTTAGGAATCTGGGAGGAGGCCGGGACTCAAACTCCAGTTTGTACCCAGACGAGACCACTTCCAATATCCACTTGTCCGTAACTTCCTGGGCCCAGACCTGGAAGAAGAGCCGCAGCCGTCCCCCCACCCGCAAGGGTGAGGGCGCCCCCTCATTGTTGAGCTGGCTTGGCAGCGGGCTTGGGCCTGGAACCCCAGGTAGAGGCTGGACACAGGCACGTCCTCTACCTCTGTTCCAGGAATCACCTCTAAAGCCAGAGTAGGCAAGACCTCTGCCCCCTCTGGCACCGCGAAAGGAAGGATTAAAGGAGCTTGCCCCCCGAAAGGAGCGACGCAGCTTCTTACGCTGAGGTAGCTTCCCACCCTTCGCCACAGAATCCAATTTGTCTCCAAACAGCCGCGTTCCCAAAAAGGGCAAAGCTGTAAGTGACTTCTTGGCCACAATGTCAGCCGCCCACTGGTGCAGCCAGACCGATCGGCGCATGGCCACCAACAGGGCTGAAGTTTTACTACACATGGTAAAAGTGTCGTCCATAGCCGACAAAACAAATTTCATGAACAATTCGCACCTCTTAAGGGTTGTGAATTCAACGCTGTCCGGGTTGAGCTGGGACCCATTTAACATGTCCCTGATCTCCAACCTGGTGGCAACAGCCACGAGTGCCGATGCACAGACAGGCCGCAAGGCAGAACCCACACTGGAAAAGGCATGACATGCCATCTGATCAATGCGCTTGTCCTCGCCATCCTTAAGGGTAGTGGCGTCAGGAGTATGTACAACGGAGGTGTTGGACAATCCTAAAATGGGCGCATCAACCTCAGGAGGGGAAGGGATACGGAAAGGGATACTTCCTATCCCATCCCTGAGGAACACCATGAAGGCGACTCGGCTTCTCCCATTCTCTAAGAATCATGCTGTCAAAATGATCCTGATTTGGAAACTCCAAGCAGGGCTTAGAGAACCCAAAGAATTCCCCCCTTCTTCGGAGGGGCCTCCGCTGGTGGGGAAATATCCAGAACCTCTAACAGATGGGTCAGGACCCTGGGGGTATCAACAGCATCCCCCAGCGCCTGCCCGGCATCAGAATCAAAGAACTGCAATTCCTTAGTCTCAGATTCCTCATAGGGAATAATCAGCCCAATCAGGTGACTCATAATCATCAAAATCAATTACCGGCGTAGCCGGTGACAGATGCCTTTTCTTAGCAGTGGCCTTTCTGCCCACTGAGCAAGAAATAATTTTCTCGAGGTTGGCCAGCCTGGCACATACATCCAAGTGCGACTCCCCACTAATGACAGTGTCACTTGGGGTACGAATGAAGCGGGGTGGGGTAGGAGAGGCGGGCGGCACTGACCCAGACGCCTGGGGTCCCATCTGCCGCGTTATGGCCTGTTGCGCACATGGTATGCAAATAAGTACATTCTCCCCCGTAAGGGATACCCCACAACCCACACATAGCCGGGATTGTCCCAAGGGGAGCCCGAGCCCGGTATCCTGTGGAGCCTCCATATGGTGATTTTAAGGTACATTTTAAGCACATGCACACATAAAGGTGACAAAGGACTAGCGCTGTCCCCTGACAGAATGGGGCACATGGCTAAGTCAGGTAAATAAAAGGGGAGAGCCCGGGAGGGCACTCACGTGCTTTGTACGATGGCTGCCACCGCTCATCAGCTCAGAGGAAGAAGGGGCGGGCCAGCGCGCCGCGCCCGGCCCCGCCCCCCTACTCACACAACCAGCAGCACGGTTCCCAGCCGTGGGCTGGGCTCCGCAATTGGCTCCAAACCAGAAGGGGAGGCGGGCCGTGGCAACGCGCGAGCGCCCGGCCCCACCCCCTTAACACCGCAGCCTGAGGGGAAGAAGCTCCCCTCAGCAGAAGCGAAAAATGCCGACCAGCCAAGTAATGTGCAGCACCAAGCACACATTCACACTAGAAAGAAAGAGAGGAAAAGACCGCCCCCCCCACCCCCCACTGGAGGGTTAACAGAGGGACCCGGAAGGGGGATAATTCCGTACCAAGAATGGTGTAAGGGATATATATATAAATATATATCACAAAATTAGGGACAGGGCATCCCAAACCGGGATCACCAACCCGGATTCCGCCTACCCCGCTATATGGGGTCTCATGGGGGAGCATGGCTCCCTAAACACCTATTAAGGTGATTCCTATCCTTGCCCGGACCTGCAGCCAAGGCTGGGAGGCTAATATTGGGCTTAATGTATAAAGGTCCGGGCAGAAATAGGGGAAAAAATGGCCGGTCGTAAGCCCGGCTTACCAGCAAGGAAGAGAAGCAGACATCTTCTGACTTGCTCGCCGTCCTGCAGAGAAGGAACTGGGAATGTGTGGGAGGTCCCAGGTATTTATGGACCGGGAGGGGCTTCTTTTTTGCTTTCATCTGTGTAGAAGTTCGCCATCTACTGGACCATAACCCATATGTCATGAATAGTGGAAGCGGGGTGTGTGACATACTTGGAATAGTCAGTTTTAACCATCTAGCAATAGTAGCCCTTGGTGCTGCTGAACCTTTATTTTTTTTCCCCTTAATGCTACTAGCTACCTTTTCAATAATAATCAGAGCTCTTCTGCCATCAAGCAACGAAAGATCCTCCTCCTTACCAACTGCACCTGGCAGCATTGGAAGAACTCTCTCTTGCTACCTGTTATCAGAAGTTGCTATCTTAGGCAAAAAATAAACGGACTGGGTCTAGCATTATTTCATCTGGGAGTATAGCCCAATAAAATTCCTATACTTAGTTATGCTTGAATTCATTAACCCTTTTTGTTACTAGGGTTAGAGTTAAGATCAGCCTAGGGCTAGAGGTTTCCTTGTATATAACTTACGATTTTGCTGAATATTTCTATCCCTCTCGGGGAACCCCCTCTTTCATCTGCATGGGGCCCTTTCAGGATCCATGCTGTCATTCGAATACTTGCTGGATTCGGACGCAGTACTGACTTCTGATGTATGATGTCTGCAACTTCCGGCAGATTCCAAGGACCTCTTATCCCCATCCTGGTTAATTCTGCAAACCACACTCTTCTTGGCCAATAAGGTGCGAAGAGTATCCCATTTGCTTTCTCCTGGGCCGCCTTCCATATCACCTGCGGCAGATTTCTGAAGGGTGAAAAAGCATAGGCAAGATGAAAGTTCCAATTTTGAGGAAGCGCCTCTTGCTACTGCTCCCTCCTCCCTCACTAGAGAGAAGAACTTTTTACATTCTCTTTTGTTTGTAAACAGGTCTATTTGAGGTTGTCCCCAAGTACTTGATATGTCTTACTTCATACACCACTCTGATGCACTTTACCTCAACTTAGAGCGTTTGCTGTTAAGGAATCTACCTGTTTCTGTAAAGGAATTAACAGACCTATCACTAGTGTGATCCATGTCTTTGACCTAGTTCCTCCTTGACAGTTTAGGTAGGCTACTGCTGTAGTATGGTCTGACCTAATCTGCACCTTTTTCCTTCTGGAAGAAGTTTAGTGCTGGTTTTACTGGTATAAGCTCCATGACATTTGAGGACTTCCTTGCTATTTCTTTTGGCCATTTCCCTTGGTAAGTCTCCTGGTATGGCCCCCAGCCCCAACTGCTTTTAGTACTGCTGAGTTGGACTGTCTCAATTTTAAGTTTTTGGCCTCTGTCTGCCAGAGAATATCTTTTAGGACTGCTGAGCTTGACTGCACCAACTGATCATTGACCTCTGCTCTTTGTTCCACTTTAGTAGCAGTAATTCCTGCAGAGGCTTGAGTGTACTGCTGGAATGGTTAAAGTCATTAGTCCTAGCACCTTTATTATTGCTCCTAGGGATAATCTTGGCTCTTTTGCCAGTAAACCACCTCCCTCACTATCCTTAGTGACTTTACTTCAGGCAGAATTATTTTCTTCTGGGTGCTGTCTATTAGGGAACCCAGCAATTTGCACTGCTGTGAGAGAATAAGACTGGACCTTTCCAGGTTAATCACCCATTCCAGATCCCTTAGGAATTTTATAGTCTTTACCAAATGTACTAACAGGGTCTCTTTGGAACTTATTTAAAATCTGAAGATCTTCCAGATATGGAATGACATTGATTCCTAGTTGTCTGAGGAGTGCCATAGTCTCTGCTAATATTTTAATAGAGACTCTGGGAGAGGCTGACAGGTTAAATGGGAGTACTCTGTATTGTATATGACCATCTCCTGGTCTTTGCGGTGAGCTTCCTGGATTGTAATGTGTGGATACGCATTCTAAGGACCCAGATTGGCCATCAAGGCATCTTGGATCAGAGTGCGCCATACAGAGTAGATTGATTGTATTCTGAACCTCTTGACGAACAATTCTGTTTTTCCCCGATGGTTTATTACCAGAGAGTTCCTGTAGAACTTACGGACAGGCTCTTTTTCTTGGGATCTCTTGGTAACTTGGTCTCTAAGAAGGCGAATGATGGTTTGCACCCAGCGTCTCTTTTAGGTCCCTCTCTTTATTTTTATTACATTGAAAAAGTTGTAACCCCTGCCCTTCTTACAATGTGATCTCCTGTACAGTCCAGGTTTCGTTCATAATAGGAACCTTAAAGGGGTATTTAGTTTCAGGAGAAAAAATCTTTTTCAGGGTTATCCCATTCAGTTTTAAATAAATCCTTTAACACTGAATTAATTGGGAAAGACTCTTCATACTGTTTAAGAATTCTCTGCAATTTAACATTAAGTCTAGATCCTCAGTGAGATAATGGGAATTCTCATGTTCCCTCTCTTCCTGACCCTGACCTGAAAGAATAGAATGTATTTTTTAACAGGAAATCTCTTTCCTGATTCTGTGAATATTGTTGTAATGTTATCTAAGTCTTCCCCAACAATCTTCTACCCTGAAAAGAATGGAACACAGTATATATATATATATATATATATATATATATATATATATATATATATATATATATATATATTCTTTGAACTACTGTCCCCAGACCAGTCTTTAGCCCCATTGCCCGACGGACACCGGCCCCTGATGATTTTTTGACAAGCATGTGTTAGAAAAAAACATGGCTCTGTATAATTTTGGGAGAACCTCCAATTTTCTAGATGAGGAACTCATTTTGAGCCTTGATTTTGTCTATCTACTTAGACATACTTCTCCGAACCACATCCGAAGCCCTTGTTGATTTATTTGGATAGTGGTTGTGGGAGGTTTTTGAGTATTCAAATTATTAAATAACTTCCTTGACCTGGCTCTCTGTGATGGCATTAGCTATATATGCAATAGCAAGAGACCATTGATAATGGGTTGCAAATGAGAAGTTCGATTGGCTGTTCATTTCTAACCCTCTCTTTTGCTTTATACTGAGAATTTTTTAAAAGATAACCGCCAAGTTTCCGAAAGTGTGGCCCTACAGACTACACACCGCTTGGATCTCATGGCTGTCTTGATATGTTATTTCTGTTCAGTTCTTGTTTCAGAATCTGACTTCTCTAAAACATAATTTGAACAAATGCATAATCTTATACATACATATATAACTCCAAGAACTAACATAATATAAATATATATATACCTACACATACACACAAAACATTATATATATATATATATATATATATATATATATATACTTATAGACAAGTATATATATAAATCCAATACCAAATCTGTACATGTGTATGTATATACTGCAGTCCCTTCGTATTATACATATATATATATATATATACACCATACATAGACAACCTTAGTACACATATTTCTATATGTATAAATAATCATGAAACAGTGAACCTTGCGGTCCTACCGCTTGCTGGCTTCCATCGCCGATCAGTGAACCATGCTGGTTTCAACTTCCTGTTTCCTGCTTCCTGCCAAAAACAGGAAGTGATGGCCGATGATGTCAGAGACACACCTCCAAGTTTAAAATAATGGAGGGAGTTCGCAACTAGCAAACTATGTATAACTAGCGCAACCGTTCCTCAGGGATTACTCTCAGATCACCATGCCACTCCAGCGTACCTACTCCATAATGGAGCAGGATTTTAAAAGTGATAGCACTGTCTGTATCTTTTTCAGTAACTATGAGGGATATAGCCCCAGGTGCATTCAGTCTCCAACAGGGTCTCCTGTGGGTTATAGCTGGTGCAGCTGGCTAACTCCCAACTCTGGAGGGTCGGAAAATAATAAACTAAAATAATAAACTGGCCGCTGACTATAACATCAGCACACACTCTGTCCCAAGGTTTCCCAGGGAGGAAACACAAAGAACTGAAGTGGGGAGGAAGGGGTGGGGCTTTTAAACTCTGTTCCTGTTTTGTGTTTCCTCCCAGGGGGTGGAGCATAATATCTCCATGTGGTCAAGCTGAAGGATGACTTGGAAAAAAAAGGCATTTATTTATCTATTTTTCTCTACTTACCTGGATTCCATTGGTGATCGCGATGTCCCTTGCCGATCACCGATAGCCATAAGTGATTGATGGAAGCTGGGCGGGGGACCTCACCCAACCTCCACCGAACACTGCCGGCTTCTGTCAACTCTCCCGCTGCCGGAAGCTGCCTTTTATACCGGCAGAGTGAGAGGATGGAATCTCACTTGTCATATAAAAGACCCCTCCATATGGTGGCTGGTGACACAAAAGCTGGATCTCTGATGGAAGTAAGCGTTTTTTTTTTTCCTTTTTCTTGCAAACAATGGAAAATACCAGGTAGGTGAAATCCCCGTAGCTGGAACTTCATTACATGTGGGTTATACTGACCTGTAGATGGCGATCTTGCAGAGATGTAAAGGAAAAAAGAGAGCCCCTCCCAGTCCATAAATACCTGGGACCTCCCACTCATTACCCAGTATAAAGATAGCAGTAAGGTAAGGGACCAGGAAGAGCCAAATCTAAGTCATAACAACGAAAAGTTCACCATATATAGGATCCAGAATACAAAAGGGCAGGGTGAAGCGGGGTGTGTGACACACTTATAATACCCATTTTACAGGTGAGTATTCACAAAATGGTATTATTCTAAGTATGTCACACACCCCGCATCAAAACATTCATTACATGTGGGACATCCAATAGCAGTGTCCATAATGGGCGGGGATCCAAACAAGGCAATAAAGCACAACTTAAACCACTGCAGCTTGCAGAACTTTGCGGCCAAAAACAGCAACCGCTGAGGCCCGCACATCAACCTCGTAAAACTTGGAAAAAGTGTGAACAGAAGACCAAGTAGCAGCCTTACAAACTTGTTCAACAGAGGCCTGGTGCAGGAAAGCCCAGGAAGCCCCAACAGCACGAGTAGAATGAGCAGTAACACGAAAAGGGGGAACCTTCCCCTTGGCAGAATAGGCCCCAACAACGGCCTGACGAATCCATTTACTAATGGAAGACTTGGTGGGCGCCAAACCTTTCCTGGGCACGGAGGGCACCACAAGAAAAGCATCTGTCTTATGAAAGGAAGATGCAACCACCAAATAGTACTTCACACAGCGAACCGCATCCAAGGAATGCAAGACCCTCTCCTTGTCATTGCTAGGCTTAGGACACAAGGAGGGCAGAACAATGTCCTGATTAAGATGAAAGGCAGAAACCACCTTAGGAAGGAAATCCGGCTTGAATCGGAAAACAACCTTGTCCTGATGCCTCTCAAAGTACGGGGCCTGAATGGACAAAGCCGCCAACTCAGAGACACGCCGAACAGAAGTGATAGCAACCAAAAATGCAACCTTCTGCGTAAGCGAAGACAATGCAATATCATGCAAAGGCTCAAAAGGAGGACCCTGAAGAGCAAAAAGAACCAAATTCAAATCCCAAACCGGGAGCAAAGGCTTCCTAGGAGGCCGCACATGCGTAACCCCCTGGAAAAAAGTCTTAACCAAAGGATGAAGAGCAAAAGACCTTTGAAAGAAAACCGCCAGGGCAGAAACCTGCCATTTCAGCATACTAAGCTGGAGCCCCAAGTCCAGACCATATTGCAGAAACTCCAAAATAGGGATAGAAAACACCCTACAAGGCAAGGCCCTGACCTCACACCAATCAATATAAGACCTCCAAGTCCTATAGAAGATGGTAGAGGAAGACCGCTTCCTAGCGCTAACAAGAGTCCGAATCACAGCATCGGAAAGACCTTCCTCCTTCAAGATGGAGGTTTCAGCAGCCACGTCGTCAAAGCCAGCGTTGGTAAATTGGGGTAAAGTAGTTGACCCTGAGTGATCCGGCAGAAGGGGCAGAGCGAACTGATCCACTGCCAACCGCACGACGTCTGCAAACCAAACCTGTCTTGGCCATCTTGGAGCCACCAGGATTGCCGTCGCCCCCTCTAGGGCCAGCTTGCCTACCACCTTGCCCACCATGGGAAACGGAGGGAACAGGTACAGAAACCCCAGATCCCTCCAGTTCAGAGACATCGCATCCACTGCCAGAGCCAGTGGATCCCGCGAGAGAGACACAAATACCGGAAGCTTGTGATTGTGCCGAGAAGCAAAAAGGTTCACCTCCGGAGACCCCCACCTGAGGCAAATCGAGCGAAACACCTTGGGGCTGAGAGACCATTCCCCCCGGCGAGATGAGAACCTGCTCAGGGAGTCCGCCTCCGTGTTCTCCACTCCCGGAATGTAAACTGCTGAAATGCACGGGACATGTCTCTCCGCCCAGGCCAGAATCAAAGACACTTCCCTGAGGGCACTCCTGCTGCGAGTCCCTCCCTGGTGATTGATGTAGGCGACTGCCGTCCGATTGTCAGACCGAACCTGAACCGGCAAGCCCTGTAACTGATGAGTCAAGTGAAACAGAACCAACCTGATGGCTCTCAGTTCCAGAACATTGATGGGCTTGTGAGCCTCCTGAGGCCCCCACAGTCCCTGAAACTGACAATCCTTCCAGAAACTCCCCCATCCTGACAGGCTGGCATCCGTGGTGACCGTTTCCCAACAAGGAGTCAGAAAGGATCTGCCCCTCAACAGATTGATTGGATCCATCCACCACTGAAGGGAACGCCGAACCCGGGGGGACATCAGAAAAGACTGATCCAACGACAACAGAGACCTGTCCCAGGCCGCCAACAGATGGAGCTGGAGCGTCCTTGTGTGAAACTGAGCAAAAGGAACCGCCTCGAAGGAAGCCACCATTAATCCCACCAGTCTCATCCCCAGCCGGATGGCCGGACGAGGGATGGACAGGAGAAGCCGAGCCAATTCCTTAATCAAGAGAACTTTGGATTGAGGAAGAAACACCCTGGTCTGAGAAGTATCCAGAGACATTCCCAGGGAGGACTTGGGGTAGTTGATCACCCAACCGAATCTCTCCAGAGTGGATACCACAGTCCTGGTGTCTAACTCCGCTTGGCTGAAGGAAGACACCATAATGAGAAGATCGTCCAGATATGGCACGATGCGGATACCCTGGGCTCTGAGGAGAGCCATCACCCCTGCCAGCACCTTGGTGAAAACCCTTGGAGCCGAGGTAAGGCCGAAAGGAAGGGCCACAAACTGAAAATGCCGATCTTCCACCACGAACCTGAGAAATCTCTGGTGCGCCGGAAAGATTGGAATATGCAGGTAAGCATCCTTGATGTCTATGGACGTCATGAAGTCCCCCTGACGAAGAGAGTAGATGGCTGAACGCAGCGTTTCTATGCAGAACTTCCGAGGACGGACGAACCTGTTGAGGATCTTCAGATCCAGGATGGGCCGAACAGAGCCGTCCTTCTTGGGCACCATGAACAGATTGGAATAAAAACCCCGGCCCGGTCCGAGGGAGGCACCGGGCAAATGACCGTTATATCTAGAAGATTTTTTACCGCCGCTCGGAGCCCCTGCGCGGCCAGAGGATCCGAAGGCACCGAGAATCTGGGAGGGGGCCGGATCTCGAACTCCAGCTTGCAGCCGGAAGACACCACTTCCCGAATCCATCGGTCCGAGACCTCCTGGTCCCAGACCTGGGAGAAGTGTCACAGCCGTCCCCCCACCCACAAGGGTGAGGGCGCCCCCTCATTGCTGAGCTGGCTTGGCAGCGGCTTTGGGCTTAGAGCCCCAACTGTGTCCTGGACGGGCACGTACCCTGCCCCTGTTCCAGGAATCACCTCTGGATGAGGAGAAAGCCAATCCTCTGCCAGCTCTGGCCCCACGAAAGGAAGGGGTAAAGGAAGCCGCCCCCCGAAAGTAACGACGTTGCTTCCTTCGCTGAGGTAACTTACCACCTTTGGCGACCGAATCCAATTTTTCTCCAAAGAGCTGCAACCCCACAAAGAGAAGTGCCGCAAGCGACTTCTTGGACACAAAATCAGCCGCCCACTGGCGCAACCAAACCGAACGCCGAATAGCCACAAGTAGGGCCGACGTTCTGCCACACATCACCAATGTGTCCTCCAAGGTGGCTAGTACAAATGACAAAACACAATTCACACCGTTTAAGAGCAATGAACTCATCACTAGCCGGATCGAGCCTGGAAGTAGTCAGCAGGTCCCTAACAACCGACCTGGTAGCTACCACTAAAAGCGCCGAAGCACAAACAGGCCGCAAGGCCGACCCGACACTGGCAAAACCATGACAAGCCATCTGGTCAATGCGTTTATCCTCACCATCTTTTAGAGTGGAACAATCAGGAGAATTCAAAATAGCGGTGTTGGACAACCCCAGAACCGGCCAAAGCTTTACTGCATCCAACTGCATCCAACGGAAAGGGATATTTCTTATCCCAACCCGGAGGAACACCTGGGAGCCGAGTAGGCCTCTCCCATTCCTTAGTAATAATGCCATCAAAATGCTTTTGATTAGGGAATTCCAAGCGCGGCTTAGACTCCTCAAAAAACTCCCCCTTTTGCAGAAGAGCCACCTCAGGAAGAGAAATAGCCAGAACCTCAAACATCTGAGCCAGAACCTTAGGGGAATCCCCCAGCCCCCGCTCGGTATCAGCGCCAACAAACTGCTGATCGTCAGAATCATCCGACTCCTCAAATAGCTCCCCTTCCTCTAGCGGGGAGTAATCGGACCAGTCCAGAGAATCGAACTCATCAAAGTCAACAGCCAGCATGGCCGGAGACAAGTGCTTTCTCTTAGCCGGGGCCTTTCTGCCAACCGCGCTAGAGAATAATTTCTCAAGATTGGCCAATCTAGCACACACCTCAGATTGCGACTCCCCACCCATGACAACGTCACATGGGGCACGGATCAGTCGGGGAGGGGTAGGAGAAGAGACCAGCGGCGCTGAACCAGACGCCTGGGGTCCGGACTGCCGCGTAATAGTCTGTTGCGCACATGGTATACAAAGAAACACATGATCCCCTGTAAGGGATACCCCACACCCCATACACTACCGGGATTGCAACGAGGGGAGCCCAAGCCCAGTATCCAGGGATGCCTCCATACGGTGATCTTATAGGTGGTCGCAATGACCAAGGGAATTACGCATATAAGCAACCCGGGATGCCCCTTTAATGTCCCAAGTGGGAGGATTTCCATATAAGCCCAATTGAACCCAGGGACCCTAGGACCGGGAGAACCCCCTTAACAAGCAATGTAGGTCCACCTGGAAGACACAATAATAAACCCATTCAGCATCACCAGCCTTCATATGTAAAACATATAACCATATATGCAATAATAAACAACACACATATATGCCATTAAAGAAGGCCCACAGGGCCACTCACAGCGCTGCAATGGCGCCTACGCTGATCCCACGATGCTGAGAGGAGAAGACAGAGAGGAGAAGGGGGCGTGGCCAGCACGGTTCGCGCGTTGCACCCTGCTCCGCCCCCCCCCCTCCTCTACACAGCGCGGTTCCCAGCCAGTGGCCGGGCTCCGCAGCGGCGCGCCGAACGCCCGGCCCCACCCCCCTCAACCAACGCACCGGAGGGGAGAAGCTCCCCCATGCTCGCAACGGCCGGCGCCGCGGCGCCAGTCAGTAGAACACACACACAAATGCCTTAACAATAAAAAATAAAACTAACTGACATTGCGGGAGGCGGGTCACCCCCCCCCCCCCTCTAAGGAGAAGGGCATCCGGAGAGGGGAGAAAACCATCCGGGTGGAAGGCCAAGGGACAGGGCATCCCAAAACCGGGGTCACCAACCCGGTTAACCGCCTACCCTTTAGTATAGGGTCTCACGGTGGAGCATTAGCTCCTAAGCACCTAGGGTTCCATCTACCCTCGCCCGGACCAGCAGCCTAGGCTGGGAGGCAGGGTAAGACAAAACAGGGATCCGGGCAGAAATAGATAAAATAACGGGCCGGGGGTCATCCCGGCTACCTGAAATCCCCCTGTGCAAGGAGGAGACATCATCTTCTGACTTCTGCGTCTGCAGAGATGAAAGACTGGGTAATGAGTGGGAGGTCCCAGGTATTTATGGACCGGGAGGGGCTCTCTTTTTTCCTTTACATCTCTGCAAGATCGCCATCTACAGGTCAGTATAACCCACATGTAATGAATGTTTTGAAGCGGGGTGTGTGACATACTTAGAATACATGTATCCTTTATACTGGGTAATAGCTTGTACACACTACAGCAACAATGTGCCACATTAACAACCCATGGAAGGCAAGGATTCATTGGTAACATTTCTGGTTTAAATGACCTCAGTTATTAGACCCGACCCTGGAAAAAACAGCACATGTAATGGTTTGGCGCTTTTGTGACTGTTAATGCTAATTCATCACTGCATCAACTAAACTACAAGAATAGATTTTAAGAAGTATAAAAGATTCTTATTTTACCTAAAACATCTAGCCATTCTTCCTCAGGCCCCTTTTCAGCTTGGTCCTGTGATTTCTCCTCCTGTCCTTCATCTGCAGTTTTATCCTTTTCTTCACTTTCAACAGTTTCCAAAAGAGGCAGATCACTTAAATCATCATCATCCTCCCCTGTGCTGTCAATTATTTCAAACTCCTCCGTGCTGTCCAGAAGTGAAGTCCTGTCTCTTGGCTTTGCCTCATTTTCAGATCCCTCATCATGACTTGGCGAATCCTCCATGTTAGCACATGGTTCATCAGTAGAGGCCATCCCCGGGATGAAGCTTGGAAGATGGTGACCTATAAGGAAACAAATCACAGTTCATATTCTGAATGCAGCAGATTTCTTGCACTTGGCAATAACCCAAATTACTGTGCGATTTATCCATAGTGCATCCGATGCACTTCACATTTTCAGCATCTTTCAAAGCTGTAATAAAAATGCTAGAGAGCAAGAGGAGGGTTAATTAAATCGGCACAACACCCATTTTTATTAAAATGGGAGTTGCGCCCTGCACGGGTGGAGGGGCGTCTTGTTGTAACGCCTACTAAAACACAACACCTTACCCTTCAAATGGCCTGCAGATCCAGGATAACTCTGTGGCCAATCGCAGAGGGGACCAATTTAAAAAGATTTTGTGTTTTACCAGACAACCACCTATACAAGAGAGCCTGGAGTCTACAAAACTCCAGAGCCGACTGATCAAGTTCCCCTGGGGCATTCCCATTTGGGTGAATCAGACTGATCGCTCCAAAAACACTTTCCTTCCAGCAATCCTTAATAACGTAGGCAGGCCATGGCCGCATCCCCGACCTCCCTGCAGCCATTCAGGTAGGCTATTTAGACAAGAGCCCACACCTCTGTAGAAATGTTGGAAATGTATGTTTTTAGTGCGATCCAGGGGGTTTTACAAAGCAGGGCATCCCAAACAGACAGCCGCCTCCCAGCCCTGTAAATGCAACAGATTTTACATGTCAAGTCGCTCCTCATGCAAAATAGAGCCCCACAATTGGCTGGTGGAAGACAGATGCAAAGGGGGTTTGACTTAGCTGGGGGCACGATTTGACAGGTAATATTTGTGCTTTTACTGGGCTTTACAGCGCAGGTGGCACTAGCAATCAGTAATCCCCCAAGCACAAGGAACGACACCCAATGAGTGTTCCGGTTTAAAGCATTGGCCATGCTTGTATTTTAATGCAAATGTAAGCAGAGGTAAGGCAGAAAAATGTGGGGTGAACAAGAAGTGGGAGGAGGCAAGGTAAGCAGAGGTGGGACAGGATGAAATGGGAAAAAGGGGGGAGACTTAAGGCTGGGAAAAGCAAGTTAAATAGAGGTGATCAAAGGTGGGTAGATTTGAACAGAGGTGACAACAGAAAGCGTGTGTCAGAGAGAGCTGAAGTAGGCAGAGATGAGACAGCCAGTGTGACAGATAGAGGTGAGGTAGGCAAGGGTGAGACAGAAAGAGGTGTGTCAGAGGTGAGGTAGGCGGGTGAGACAGAAGGGGGTGTGCCAGATAGAGGTGAGGTAGGCAAGGGTGAGACACAAAAGGGTGTGTCAGAGGCGAGGTAAGCAAGGGTGAGACACAAAGGGTGTGTCAGAGGCGAGGTAGGCAGGGGTGAGACAGAAAAGGTGTGTCAGATAAAGGTGAGGTAAGCAGGGATGAGGTTAGCAGAGGTATAGTGGGAAAAAGGGAAATTTGTGTACTCACTGGTAAATTTCCTCTCGTGTCTTCCATTCCGGGCATCACCAGTAGCAACGCGTGGGTTAATCTCAGACGTAGGCAGGGACTGCAAGATAGAATAAAACTAGCTCCTCCCGGCCTATATAGGGCAGGATGTTCCATGATCTCCTCGGTTAATTAAAAAGCAGTGCAGCCACAGCCCTGGGAGGGGAGAACCCTAACCTGCGCATAATGTGCACAACTGGAAACAGTGCAATAAAACCATGCAGAAAGCAACAACCGCCCTTGAAGCAGATGTAACAGAAGGTTGCAGGTGTAGTGCCCTGGAATGAAAGAGGACAAGAAAGGAAATTTTCCGGTGAGTACACAAATATCCCTTTTCTCATCTCCTCATTCCGGGGCACCACCAGTAGCAACGTGTGGGATATCCCAAAGCAGTACCCTCAATAAGGGTGGGACCATGCAAGCACAGCCAACTGCGCCAACATAACGAAGAACAACAGTACTGACACCTCAAGCTTAGACCCCGGAGAGGGGTTCCCCACCGTCTGCAACACCTTACAGCCCAGCCGATGCCCTGACATCAAGTCTGTAAAACTTGCTGAAGGTGTGGAGAAAAGACCCAGCAGCTGCCTTGCAGACCTGTCCCACCAATGCCTGGTGTTGGAAAGCCCAAGACACGGCAATTGCCTTGGTGTAGTGAGCGGTGAATAGGAAGAGCACCTTCTTCCCCTTGCAGGCATAGGCTTGTATGAACGCTTGCCTGATCCATCTTCTAAGAGCAGACCAGGTCCCTCCTTGGTCATTCTGGGAATACGTAGAGCAGTTTGTACCCTGACCAGGGAATGGCTAGCGTGTCAACCGCCGCGGCCAGGGGGTCTCGCACCCTGAACATGAACCTCTGAACCTTCCGATTGTGCTGAGATGCAAAGAGATCCCGCTCAGGCACTCCCCACCGGTTGAAGAGGGCTTGAAACATGTCCTGGTGAAGGGACTATACCCCCTGGTCCACCATTTCCCTGCTCAAATAATCGGCCTGCAGATTCTACACCCCCAGAATGTGAACCCGTGAGATGCACGGAACGCAAGGTTCCGCCCACCTCATGATGTGAATCATTTCCTGAAAAGCCTGCCAGCTCCAGGTCATCCAGAGGCTCACTGAAAAAACGACCTCCAAAAAAGGGGAGGGCAGTAAACTCCTTTGAAGCAGTGTCGGCCGACCACTGCTTCAGGTAGTCCGTGTGTCGCAAGGTGACCAGCAAGACCAGCCCCCTAGCTACCAGATGCACCAAATTTTCCTTAGCCAGCACAATGTATCTAAAGACCTCCATAGTGAAGAAGTTCATGCGAAGTGCAGAGGAATGTGAACCACGATGTCGAAAACGGCTCTTCTGCTTCTTCATCCAGACCTTGCGTGCCGTAGTAGCAATGGACGTGGGGCAAGATGGACGCATGGAGAAAGCATGCCTGGCCAGCTGGTCCAACCTCCTATCCGCCGGGTCTCTCAAGGCCGCACTATCTGAAGCAGGGATAATGGTTTGCCGAACCAGACCCGACACTGGTTCCTGTACTTCAGGTGGTGAAGAGTTACGACTCCCCTCCACTGCCAGATGACACCTCTCCCTCCGACCAGCTGGAACTAGATGCTGGACCCCTAAATAGCTCCTCAACGTAGGAGCTAGAATCCTCAGAGGATTCCGTCTATGCCTACGCTTGGCCGTAGCCTTCCCGCCTGGGCAGGCAAAGACAGAATCGGATGCCCCTGCTGATGATGGCCACTGAGCATGCTCTTCAACCGAGCCACCCTGTCCACCACGTCTGGAGGAGAAACCCTGTCCGTGGTTGGACCCTGGGACACAAATGGACCTGGCAGCCCCCCTGAGGGGGTATCCAGCCTCGATGAGTCCGAGCCTGAAGCCGCAGGGGAAACTGGGCAATCCTACTGAGACCCGGAACCTGCCAGTGTATAAGGCGGCGCACCCAGCGCACAGGAGTCCCTCACCCGAGGTAAGGTGCAGCCGAGATCAACTCACTGGCCAAGAATGCAACAGCTTCCGGACCCCCACCACTGCCTCATGCAGGTAGTGAGGGGGAGGGCAGAGCCGCAGACCTCGCAAGTGCGACCGTCCAGCCCCTTCTTTCCATCCTCCACTGTAAGCCGAAGCCCAGGTGCAAGCCAGTCCAACCTGCCCCCTTCCCGAGTTTACAAATAGGCAGGCCGCATGGCCAGTGGCTATGTCCCCATCTTGACAAGGCCGCCTCCCCTCCCAAACGCTAGCAGCCGAGCTCTGAATGAGCGCTGAACAGCATGGCTGCTAGCAGTAGTATAATCACCACATACACACACCTGGGAGCCTGGCCACCTAGCTCAGGCCCCCGAGAGCAGACTGCACCTCTCAGCAGGGCTACCATGCAAGGCCCGGAGATCAGGTACCCTGCAGGCAGCGGGTTCCGGATCCTCGGGGCTCAGACCCAACTGGAAGAGCCCCGGAGCGCTTACCTGGACCCGTGCACGCTCCCCTCACTCTGCACGATCCCACGTTATCGGCTTAGAAACCAACTTCAGGCATCTATCAGGGGAGTTGAAGCCCCCTGCTCCCAGTCAGCACTGTAACGAAAACAAAAAATCCAGAACATCTTTACAGTCCCTTGCGACTGCAAGAAATGAACTGAGGAGATCCTGCCACAGCCTGCCTTATATAGGCCAGGAGAAGCTAGTATCTTTCTATCTTGCAATCCCCGCCTATGGCATTAACCCCACACGTTGCTACTGGTGGTGCCCCGGAATGGAAGAGATGAGAAAGTTGAACAGAGGTCGGGTGCGTAGAGATTGGTAGAGGTGAGGTGAGCAGAGTTAAAGTGTGACAAGAAGGGTAGAGGTGGGCAGAGGTAAGAAGTGTTCTAAGTACAGTTATGGTGGGAAGATGAAAGCAAAGGTGAGCAATAAGCAGGTATTAGCACTATCCTACCTAAAATATTTTGCAGCGATTTGGGCTACAATTCCAAACTGAAGCAATACTGGCAGCATTTCCCTACACTCTGCTCAATGTACATGGTCTACACCTCCAGAGACACCCAACACACTAGCAGCACGTGTCATTCACTTCTACAGAGAAGTTATTTCACTTCCTGCTTCAGGAATCTGTTGCACTGCCCTCTAGTGGACAGAGAAAGCTCAGCTCTCATACTCTCTAAGCTCTCTAGGGGTGCTGGGGGCACAACTGATGGCAGAACTGATGGCAGTGCAAGCCCCAGGTGCATCCCTGATATACGCCAACATTACATTTTACCAAGACTTGTATGAAATGCAAGATGTACCTGAATACATTCAATCCTTTTTAATGAGCAGGGCTCAACAGCAATTTTTATGTGAAAGGATAGGTCACAGATATTTACCTCTGGAAAGAATCATATCAATTTTCTTCATAGGCCATGAAAATTGCTAGCGTGACAGCTGCTTTACTAAAATGACTTATTACTAAACGTAAATGTTGCATTTCACTTTTAATGTCTCCATTCATGGTCAGAGCTTATACTTTAATAATCAGCTTCCCCAAGAAAGAGGGGTATTGGAAAAAAACTATTCTATTCACTAATTGCTTGGTAAAGCATAACTGGCCCTAATAAGAGTCCTGAGTCCCTTTTAAAGCGCCCTAAATATTAAGCTAGACCTGCCAGACGCAAGATTTAGAATTCTAATTATTATATTTCATGGTTCATATAGAGTTTTAAAATAACAAGTTCCAAAGTTTGACCTCTGAATTACAGTTAATTTACTCCAGCCCACATTTTATGTAGTGCATAACCAAATTAAATTACAAAACGTAATTTTTTTATTCATTTAATTTGGTAAGATTAAGCTAAAGAAAATGTTGACATTTGTTAGTTTGGGTAAAACGATTGGGCTACATGCATGCATTTAACCACTTTTGGGGAGGATTCAGTGGAAAATTACTGATTAAAGTGGACCAACACCCAGGGGTGATCGGCCCGGAAATCTATAAGATTCCCGGGCCGATCACCCCCCACCCCGCGGGACATCCGAGATCGGGATGTCCCGCGGGGTGAAACCCCCCAGAAACCCCAAAAACACCTTACCTGATCCGCCGCCGCTTCCGCCGCCGCCGCCTCCCGCGCACCCCTCCAGACGTGCGCGCGCCCGCGCCGGCCCTCTGTGAATGGCCGGCGGGGGCGCGCGCGCGCCGAGAGTGACGCGCGGGAGGCGGCGGCGGCGGAAGCGGCCTGGACGTTCCTGATCCCCGCCTGGACGTTGGCGGGGATTGGCTGCGGCGCTCACGTGGGAGCGTTGAGAGGTGAGTTTTTTGGGGTTTCTGGGGGGTTTCACACAGCGGGGCACCCCCGATCGGGGTGCCCCGCCGAAGTGGACCAAAACCCAGGATAGTCAAAATCCTGGGTGTTGGTCCACTTTAAGTCTGCTTTAAAATAATATATACCATAAGCTCCGACAGAATGAGTCAATAATTCTTAGTTACATACACATTTTCTGTGCTTTTTTGCTGTGTGTTACATTTTCTTCTCTTTACTGGACAACATAAAAGAGTAAAAAGCTCTTTGGCTTATAAATCAGTTTGCCCTCAAATATTGAGGTATCAAGGGTCACCTCTGGTGGAACAAAAGCCGCAGTCTACACCGTGTCTTCTATTGGCCTTAGACATTTATACTGATGCGGCCCTGTATATGGCACCCCAGTTCCTGACTGATGGTCATAGGCTTATAGTTAATATACATGCCCCTGAGGCTACATAAATGCCATTTGTTAGCTGTAAGGGTGCCAATTCCACTCCTTTAGTGCAAATTAATACCCTCCAGTCCCATAATTGGTATGGCAGTTTTCTTAAATGATATCAACCAATCCTAAAAAGCAGCTTGACTTAGGGGAGTATGTTTTTTTTTTTTATATCCCAATCTGGCCAAATCTTTTCAGACTTTAGTACCCGCTTTAACCTCCTGTAAATTCATGCTGGGAGTTTTCCATGCCCTTGCTATTGTTTGCTTTGTTGGGCTAAAGGCAGGGCTGGCGCCAGCAACCGGCAAGCCTGGGCATCTGCCGAGGGCCGCACCCACCAGGGGGGCCCACTGACATCTGACACAATGTAGTTAAAGGACTGCACACACTTCCTTTCTGTATCCCTGCTCCATCCTTCCCCATCTCCTCAGCTCTGCTCCATTGGTTGTATGTCACCTCTGCCTCGTCCATCCCTATCTCCTGAGCCCTGACCCCATGCATTCCTATCCCTTAAGCCCTGACACATTTTTCCCTATCCACTCACCCCGCCTCATCCATCCCTATCCATTGAGCCCTGACCCATCTATCCTTGTTCTCTTAGCTCTGCCCCATCCATCCATGTCCCCACAGCTCAGCCCCATTCATCCATGTACATTCAGCTCTGCCACATCCATCCATATCCCCCCAGTTCTGCCCCATTCACCCATGTTCCCTCAGTTCTGTCTCATCCACCCCTCTACCCTCAGCTCTGCCCCATCCCCTCTCCATCCCTGTCCTCCCAGATTTGCCCATCTACCCCTCTTCCTTACAGCTCTGCCAGTCTATCCATCTTTCTTCCAGCTCTGCCCATCTACCCCTACACACACACACCAGCTCTACACAGCCATTCCTGTCCTTTTTATTTTTCCCATCCATCCCTCTTCCTCCCAGCTAGCTCTCCATCCATCCATTCCTGTCCTTCCTGTTTTGTCCATCCCTCTTCCTCAATACTCTGCCCATTCATGTGGTGCCAAACTAAAAACAGCTCCAATAGGGGCTTGGAGGGCAAGCAGCCATTCTTAGTTTTGGCCATGGAATTTAAAAACCCCTGACCTGCGACTCTCCAACACAAAGGTGCACAATGAGACCATGCCGCTCAAGGGCCCACATAAACCTGGTCCAGATTATAATTGTTACAACCGCACACCTGCTCTGGACCCCTGCAGCTCAAAAGTCCCCCTCGGCACCCCCGACTACCCTATAACATTGTAAGAGATAACATAATTGGTGGTCAATTATTTTAGCATACACAAAAAATGCAGTCAGCTTTAGAGCAGATTGCTGAAACCAGACTGGTCCTCCCCAGACTATTAGAGATCGAGATTGATGTTTGCTTCCCCCCCCCTCCGTATAGTCTCTATAAAGGGGTGAGTATAAGGCGATAGGAAATCACTCCCGAATGTCCCACAATTGCCAGTGAAAATCTGCTCATAGAGAACTATACCGGCAGGCCGATTCCACTGCGCTCCCAAAAGCGCGTTTTTGCCATAATTCCATTTGTGGCAAATTGTACTCGCAATCACTACTAAAACACTATAAAACAGGCAATTAATGCTAATGCGTCACCCCACTACAGTGGGAAACCACCCTAAAGGGCAAATGAACTTTATATCCAGAGGTGCCGATTCCTTTTGGTCACCTGTTTAAATTAAAAGAAATTATATACTTACCCATATATCTTCGTCTCTGACTCCATTATAGTGCAAAAGAAAAATACACTGTGCTACAGGAAAGGAAGAAGGATAGCACAGAGCCCAGTTTTTATTAATGCCAAAAAAGTTGGAAGGTGGTATTCCAGCCATGGCATATGCATTGGAGAGGAGGATGGCCTGGGTATGTATATGTAATCGCTCCCCTAAACCCCCTCTCTCTCTCAGTCAGTGATGTAAGCTATTTGAGAGGGCATTACTCCATGCCTATGTTGTGGAACAGCATGCAGATTCTATGCTGATGAACTGCATGGGGGCGGCCATCTTGCCATTGTACAAACATTGTAAACAACTCTGCAGCAGCTGAGACCATTGATACACAGTTACAGTCATCTCATCAATGTGTGAGTGTGTGTAACATGCGAAATGCAGATCCCTTTTCTGAGGTAAATCTCTCTCAGTTGGTAGTCTGCTTATATCAGCATCCCAAGCTAAGGCCTGCCCTTTGTGGAATAACAATATCACACAAGTACACTGCAGCCATGCTGCATCAATGCAGCCAGCTAGAGAGGTTCTGTGAGGAAACCGATAAACTCTTTGGCTGGTTGGGCTAATCCTAAGGAAGCTCCCAGCTTATCTAGCAAAGATCCTCCCCTATACCCCATTCATGCTTATGTGCGAGCAGAGTTCGCAGGTGTAATCCAAGATGGCGGTTCCCATGTAATTCTGGGAGCGCAGCTATTCCACAACATCTGCATGGGCGGAAGCCCTCTAAAACAGCATACACCACTGATCCTCAAACTTTACGGGCGCGGATTACGAAACTTTATGTTCTTGACTGGAGGTCCACTTTAAGAAGATTCCCTTTAACACCTTAAACACTCTACATAACCCATGGACAGATGACAAGTTGACCATTGGGTTTACCAGGAAAATACACAGTGGGTTGCTATACCAAAAAGAACTACCAGCACCCCCCCCCCCCCAAACCCACAGAGGCCCACATTGTCTCTGGTGAGCTGAAACTTACGAAAGGCAAGAGAATTGGTCCCTAGCTGCAATTCCGGTAAGTTTCAGGGGACTGGCCCATGTGATTGTGAAATTTCTAGCCCCAGACAGCTCCTGCTTACGGATGGCTGCTGCAGCCATATTGGCAGACACTGGTGTGTCTACAGAAACAGAGAGGTTGTGACCTGTAAATGATTAACATTCTAGATCACTGCACTGAATCAATCCCAAGCTTTTATTTCTACTTTCTGCTGCTGCTAATTCGGGGTCAATTTAAAATGTATTTTTAACTCAGGCTCAGCTCTCAAACAGCAAGAAAGAGGATAAATAGACATGTGTTTCATTGCCAATGATTATTCATTTGTTCCAGAATACATTAAAAGAGCAAATGTATACTAAAAGTGTATGTATTAATGTAAACTGTATTCTTTAAGGAGTAAATTTTCATTATCCTGGGTGTTGGTCCTCTCTTTCTATGTGTGAAACCCCCGGATATCATACTATATGAACCTCTCTGGTGATTCCATGGCACATGCGCAGCTTACTATGCAATCTGATGTCAGAGCAGCTAGTAAGCCCAATGGAGCACTTGCCACTGGCTGCTCTCCGGTATCCCATTCAGAAATGTCTGGGGCAGGTACGCACATCAACAGAAGAAAGCCAGGGAAGTAGCCACGACCCACACAAGCGCAGCTGAATCGCTGCCAAGTTGCATATAGTGGACAGCTTGGGAAATGTTTCCATTGGAAGGCCATGGTTCCTCTTAAAGTAGACCAAAACACATGGAGAGCGGCCCAGGAATCTTATATATTCCCTCCCCCCCAGAGCATCCCAATTTTGTGTGAAACACCCCCCCCCCCCCCCCCCAGTCGCCCATGAACATTCTTTTACGGTCCAACGGCAAATGTGCGAACCGCATCACCGCTATCCCGCTAGCAAGGTGCATGCCCACGTCAGGCATTTGTGAATGGCTGGCGTGGGCAAGCTCCCTGGGAAAGCATTGAGGGCTTTGTCAGGGCAAAAACATTTAAACCCTATACTTACCTGATGGCCCAATCCTTGGCAGTCACACAGCTTAAAGAGAACTATGGTCAGAAATGACGGGAGTCCCTCGTAAATATGCAGAACTGTGCATCGGCATTGCTGAAAAACATAACCGCCCCTCACCTCCTTGGGGATTCACAGTAGCCGTGGAGCATCGGTCACGTGGGACACACACCTAGGAAGAGGTGGGTACACAGGGGGCCAGGTTCTCTATTAGCAGCGGCAATGCAGAGTAGGGGACCCCAACCTGGGCTGCTGCATATTAAAGAGGATCTCCGGTCATTTCTGACTGTAGTTCCTCTTTAACTCAGCAGATGTATAGTAGCACATCAGGAGGTGAATAAAGCTGTGTGACTGAGGCAGCGGCCGGTCATTGGCTTTGTTGTTGCCTGGACAGATAATCTATGGCCAATGAAATCAATGGGCCCCTCCTTAAACAGGAAACGTTCATATATCCTCCAGCTGTGCATTCCCACCACACGTGGCATTGGATTGCTGGTACGTTTTATGGTGACGATTTTACACAGCAGGGCATCCAAAATCAGCTGCCCCAGGGGATGGGCATCTCCTCCCAGTGCTAAAATTGTTTTGGGCATCGCTGGATGTCCAATCCTCCACCAATCAGTATCAACTGCGGCCATGACTACCGTTTCCCCGAAAATGAGTAGTAAGATTTTCCAGCATTTCTTGCTAATGCATGAAATATAATCCCTACCCCGAAAATACACCCTAGTTACAATTCATAATCCAGCAGCCTGGCATCAGCAGAGGGGCGGGAGCGTCTGTAAAGGAGAATCCTGGGCCTATCGATTCCCCCCCAAAAAAAAATCTGGATGCCCCACTGTGTGAAACCCCCCAGGTCTTACCTTGTTTACCGATCCAATGGCGCATGAACGAGCCGCGGCCATATCCCCGCTATCCCTCTAGAAGGGCGCCAGACATATGTGAATGGCTGGCACGGGCATGAGGCTGCCAGCGCACTCAGAGCCTCTGGCCTTAGATGAAGGCTTAGATGACGCAATGTCAGCGGCTCCGGGCGTGTTAATCGGACAGGCGGCCGCGGCCTATAGGACCAGGGAGAGGTCAGTTGGCATCGGCGATCTGGGGGGGGTCCACAAAGTGGGGCACTCCCAATCAGGGTGCCCCAGGGGATAGGACCAAAAACCAGGATAGTCAAAATCCTGGCTTTTGGTCCACTTTAAGCCGTCATTCTTCCTCGCAAACTCATGCTAGAGACAATTGAAAATAGTGCTAGACGGAAGATAAAATTCCAGTGCTGAATGCTGGCTTTCCCCTAGGGCATTGTGAATTAGGATTCCCCATTATGTAAACCCCCCGGGGTGCCCGTAAACACTCAACTGGCCTTCCCCCGGCGTGTTCCGAATCGAGTTGCCCCACTGTCCCAACCACAGCACTCTCCTGGGTCATCTCGAAAGTCACCCAGCAATCTGTGCATGCAGAATAGATTATGCACCACAATCTCTTCTGACTGGACAAGATGCCCTGTATGTGCGGTAAGGTAAGAGAACTGGAGATTACAGGGTTTTCACAAACAAATCAGGAACAAAACCCAGTAAGGTGATTATATATATATATATATATAAATCGTGTAGCAGGCCAGGGTGAGCTGGTAAATACTATGGACGGGGTAGGTGTTTGGCCAATGGCCTGTGCGGAGTGACAGTATAGAGAGCAGCGTGTGATCAGGGCTCCATGGTGATGCCGATGTAACAGGTAGCCGGGCATTGCTCACCCATCCCCCCTGGCACATAGCTGCCCACACAGCAGCCGCCATGGCACCGTACAGTCACCAATCCCCTCCGCCCCCGGGCTCTGCCTTTCACCCATCCATTACCGTGAGCTCCGCCGCCAGCCGGTACTGCTCCAACCTGCGCTCCGGAGCTCTTCCGGAAACACAAAGTAAACAGCGCTGTGATTGGTCAGCGGAGCTCGCCTCTGATTGGCCTGCTGTGTCACCCAGACTGGCAGCCTACATGTCCTGGGCAGGCTGTCACCACTGACAAGAGAGGGGTGGGGGGGAGTCCTCTCTTTATGCCCAACTCTTATTGTCTCTTCATATTGTCTTCTAGTCACATACTTTATCTGTTAAAGTGATTATCTGTTAATATTATCTCACCAGGATTTTCTTCTCACTGTCCTGGTGATTGGTTCTTGTCTCTGGGGCACCGGTTTGGGATGCCAGGCTGTGTGACCCCCCACCAGATTGCCTACTCAGCTCACCTCTCCGCCATTCCTACAGTGCATGTGCGGGCTCTTCCAATCGGTGCTTAAAGTGGACCAACACCCAGCGGGATCAATGCCGATCCCTCCCCGCGGGGCATCCAAAATCGGGATGCCCCGCTGTGTGAAACCCCCCAGGACGCCCGCTGCACTTACCTGGATTCCGGTCCAACGGCGCATGCACGGGCCGCATCTCGCACTTCTCTCTAGCAGGGCGTGTGCCCGCAACGGCCATTTGTGAATGGTGGGCGCGCTCCCTGTTAGAGGGAAGCGCGAGATGCGGGCGCCAGGGTGCTCGGGGCCACTGAGGTAAGACGTCGCATTGACACTCATTCCTCAGCGGCTCCAAGCGTGCTGATTGGACGAGCAGCCACGCATGCGCCGTAGGAGCGGGGTGAGGTGAGTTTTTACTCGCAATCTGGGGGGTTTCACATAGCGGGGCACCCCCGATCGGGGTGCCCCGGGGAAGTGGACCAAAGCCCAGGATAGTCAAAATCCTCGGTGTTGGTCCACTTTAATGCCATGCATACTAATGGACTGAGGATTGGCTTAGGGTGTGGTCACAGGTTTTCCTGCAGTCTATGCTCCCCCACAACCGCCCTATTTGAGCTGGGTGCGGGCACACGCACAGCTACAGCCGGCAATAAAAATGAGGGACTGGTGGCAAGTTAAAGGGTTTGCAGGTGATTTGGGGGAGGGGGGCTCCCACAGTGGGACATCCCGAATCTGAATGCCCTAATTAATCGTCGGCCCTGGAGACTTTTAGACTCCAAGGACACAACTGCCACTTTGGAGTATGGAAGGAGGATGGATAAAATATTCCAGGGCCGACTGCTGGCCTTCCCCCGGCGTGTTCCGAATTGAGTTGCCCCACTTTGCTAAACCCTCCCACTCATCTTTCTGTGCACGTGTGGACTCTCATCTTTGGGCGGTGCGTGCACACCCACCCCGGCCTGTCTGAATAGGTCTGGAGACACGCAAGCTCTTGCTCTCCATTGAAATCAATCATAGACCTTTGCCAAAGGATGTAAACAAGGCAGAGGCCTCTGTTTGGATGAGAGCCCGTGTATGCACCATTAGACTGAGGAGGTGTAAGTTTAAGTGGGCGAACAGGGGGTTTCACACAGCCAATTTGGGATGCCTCAGGAAC
Source organism: Gastrophryne carolinensis (assembly GCA_027917425.1). NCBI lineage: Eukaryota > Metazoa > Chordata > Amphibia > Anura > Microhylidae > Gastrophryne > Gastrophryne carolinensis. The sequence continues at coordinate 282,373,624 of CM051234.1, read as the reverse complement.
ACAAAACAAAACCTGGGAAAGTCAAAATCCAGTGTTCTGCTCTGCTTTAAGGTGAAAGTCCAGTTTCAGGGGACCTGCCACCCTCCCCTGGCTCTAAGGCACAACGGGGGAATACAAAGAAAAAAAACCCTTACCTCACCCTGCTGTTCAGCATTATTCTCCCTGGTCCATGCAACAGCCGCATACAAAGAATAAAAGCGGCAACCCCCACTATATGCGTGCTCCCGGACAGCTCTGGACCAGGTAAGGGTTTTTTTTTTTATTTGTAACCCCCCTTGTCCTGTCTGAGCACCAGGAGAGGGTGGCAGGACAGGGTGGGTACCCCAAGCTTCAACTTCCGCTTTAAAGACCCACAACACCCTGAATTTTCACTCGCCCCAGGGTTTTTCCTTTCTGCCGGGGCATACTGATTTGGGATTGTCAATCAAATCCATCCAACACAGCATGCATGCTCCCTGGCCGCAGCTTCTTCTAACCACTCTGACATCAGAGCAGCTAATCTGAGCTAAATGGATTTGGCAAGCCTCGCCCCCCCCCCCCCCAGCCATTCAGAAATGCTTGGTGCAGGATATGTCCCACTGCTTCATGTTCCCTCTCATTTCCATGTTTTCTTTCCACTCTAAAACATGCATGGCAGCGGCCATCTTGCCACACACGATTCTGAAAAACCCATATAGAACATAGCTCTATGCAATCATCTGTTATTTCTAGCCGGAAGTAGAAAGCCTTCAGCTGTAATTACTCGTCATTGCTTTGCTAGCTGTTGACATCTTCTAAATACATTGTATCCAGACTTGATGCTTTTGCATCCACTGTCATAGCGAAACATTGTAAAAGCTTCCTTCACATGGATTTAATTTGCTACATTTGCTGTTTATTCCGCGTTTGTGTGTGTGTGTGAAAATGACAGACAAACTTCTCCTTGTTTCTGAGACATTTATCTCTCACAATTTACTGTGAATTGCTGCTGGCTGTGTAAGCAGGACTATCAGGCGTGTCAAGATGGTCGCCCCATGTCAATCAAGAGCAAATAACCTTTATGCAATTCCATAACATCTGCATGGGTTAAACCCTCTCAAACTGCTTATGCTACTGATCATAATAGGTGAAGAAATGTACTAAACTTTCTTTTTTTGGTCGGAGGAACCCTATAAATCAAGGCCAACTGGGGTGTGTGCTGTTGGCACCGAAGCTGACAGTGCTGAAACCAAACAGCTGCAGTTGCAGGACTCCATGGGATTGGGTCGGCAGCTGAATATGGTACCAGGACAGGAATTTTTTTAAACAAATGCCCAGTCTTTGGCAGAAAAAGTGACATAGTTAAAAATATTGTCTGGAGTTATTTTTGGGTTTGTTTCTCCCAGAGTGACATGTCACTATTGATCAGCACACTATGGTCCAAAATGGATAACACATCCCAAAGGACATGCATGTGATATGTCATACCCCCCAACCGTCCCTATTTTCCCAGGACTGTCCCGATTATTACTATTTGCTCCTGCGGCATATGCACTTGTCCCACGCCATAGCCTCTCAGCCGCCGCCGGCTCCGAGTGTAAGTGCTCAGCTGCACACTCTGGGCCGGTGGCTGCGGGTGTCCAAGAGGCCGCGGCAGCCGGGACTCTGAGAGGCAGGGTTTTTTTTCTCTTCTTTTATTTCATTGGTGGTTCAGTGGTTGGGGGCAGGACTCCAGGAAGGAGCCTGTCTCTCCAACTGAGCTACAGGTGGGTGGGACTACAGGCGGGAGCCTCACACAGGAGGGGAAATGACCACATTGGTGAGTATATTTGTGTGTATGTGAGTGTCTGTGTGTCCGTCTGTGTGTTGTGTCTGTCTGTGTATGTGTGTATTTGTGTCTGTGTATGTCTGTTTGTGTGTATGTGTCTGTGTGGCCCCTAACTGGTTGTAACGAGGGATGCCCTTAGCTAGCTGCAATGGGGGTGCCCTTCACTGGCTGTTATGAGGGATGCCCTTCACTGGCTGCTATGAGGGATGCCCTTCACTGGCTGCAATGAGGGATGCCCCTCACTGGCTGCAATGAGGGATGCCCCTCACTGGCTGCAATGAGGGATGCCCCTCACTGGCTGCAATGAGGGAAGCCCATCACTGATTGTAATGAAGGATGTCCCTCACTGGCTGCAATGAGGGATGCCTCTCACTGGTTGCAATGAGGGATGCCCCTCACTGGCTGCAATGAGGGATGCCCCTCACTGGCTGCAATGAGGGAAGCCCATCACTGATTGTAATGAAGGATGTCCCTCACTGGCTGCAATGAGGGATGCCCCTCACTGGTTGTATTGAGAGATGCCCCTCACTAGCTGGAATGGAGAGGTGCCACTCTCCCTACAGCCCTTCGCTGTAATGTGTTTGCGGAAGCCTTGTCTGTATAATTATTATTTATTTAATTCTAAGGTGGTGTTTTCCTTTAAGGGCGTGGCTGGGGGCATGGCTTAAACTTTAAAAATGTCTTCTCGTGTCCCTCTTTACGGTTTTCAAATGTTGGGAGGTATGGATATGTATGTTAATGGGTATATTTTAAACTGATTATCCTAAATTTAGTCCATTATTTTTTTATTGGTTTGTACAGACAAATCAAAGACACACTTGCACAGATCGGTCACCAGTAGAACTTTTTACACTGCATGCAGGCTTTCCCTTTTAGCCCAGCGTTTGCAATTTCACATATTGCCAGCTTGTTCTGCGACAGGTTTAGTACTGCAAGGGTCAACATGGCCCTTTCTTTTTCCTATAAATTTTATTTTAAAAAAAGTGTCCCTTCGATTGATCCTACAGGTCTGACAGACCAAGAATAGGGCCTAGGATCCATGTGGTTTGGAAGCGGAACAGCCAGCATGTGATAATGTATCATGAATCAATTAAACATAAAATAAATCCAATCTCTGCTGTCTGAACACTCTGGTTCATGTGTTTCTATATATTTTTTGTCCCTTACCTGTACCCCTTACTATTGTTTAGATACAAGTACCACTTGGAGGGTAAGCAGCCAGCTGAAACCATGTTAAAGTGCAATGCTCATAAACCATTTTAGTAAACTGTGGAAACAGTTTTGTACTTAAACCTGACCAACAGCCTGACACAGTTGAAAAATAAAGGTAGCAGCTATTTTGAAGCTTCCTCTCCCAACTGACATAACTGAAATGCACAGTAACAGGAAGCCCAGCACACCTTCCTGTTTGCAGGTGGCCTGTAAGCCCAGTAGGCGTTAACAAAAGGTAAATTAATTTTTATGTGCAGCAATCTATAATACCCTGGGGAGGGCACTGTGAGCACTGTTTATTGTGTTGATCTGATTTAATTCATTTTTGACTGTTGGCCCGCTTTAAGTAAACCAGGTTGGGGGGTACAAGTAAGTCTAAAACCTTGAGTACCACCCGATAACTCATTTTACAAAACATGGGTATTGGTCCGCTGGCAGGGTCCACCCCTCGTTTGAGCGCTGTAAAGCCAGCAAACCTTACCTGACAACTTGCTCCCTTGGGGAAATGCAGCCCCCTGATTGGCCGCTGGTTGGCCTTGTGACAGCGTCCAGCCAATCGCGGGGCTGCATTTCCCCAAGGGAGCAAGTTGTCAGGTAAGGTTTGCGGGCTTTCCAGTGCTCGATCAGGAGCACCGCAGACCAACACACGTTTTGTAAAATGGGTGTTGGTTCGGTTTAATGTGCTATGTTAGGATGGGCAGGGACATTTCTAGGCCAGGGTGAGCAGTGCAGAGGCCACCAAGCTGACTACTGAGTCTTGGCTTCTGGTTCTAAGCACTGCACCCCCTGTATTGTAATGGCATGCACCCTGAGTATTTTACATTTACCCTGCCAGGTTCATGGGGGAATGTGTATTCAGAAGAGAGGAGGGGCACTGCCAGGAGTGTGGCTGGAAAGCATGCCATCATATTCACCCTGGCTCCTGCATAATGGCTTATGTCCTCTGCAGTCCAAACTAGTGGCATAAGCTTTCATGTGAGGCATATGTCACCTACTTGTGATACGAATGTACAGGTCATTGCTGCACCTCCCTAAAAGAGCATTGATTTATGTTTTAGGCGTTGGAGATACATTACTATGCAAAGCCTAGCTTACGTCTATTGCAAAGTGACTTTTCCTGGATTCGCTGCAGTTGACTATGACTTATTTTTCCTGTCTATGCTATCCACTATGTAAGTTGATCTTCACTTACTGCACTCATGTTCCAGTAAAGTGAGTTCCTGTTACACCACAAATGTCCATCTGGATTTGACTCCGCTGCACCCAGCACTCACACTCTACATTAGAGTGATCCATTTGCACTCTGCATATAAAATATTAAGTCTGCTGACACTGGGTTTGTGGTATGGTTCTGGCTACTATTGTGATGAGAGAATTATTTCCCTCACCCCTTGTACTATTTAGCCTACACACTGCCTGAGGCAAGCCAGGGCAGTGCACCCTGTCTAAAAGGAAGAAATTAAAATCTGCCATGTTTAAATACCTAAGACTTATTTTCATTTAAATCTCTCCAAGAAGCCCAGTTGCTCTTACCATATCAGCTTATCTGTGCTTCCATTATGGTCCACACAAAAAATTCTAGTTAGTTACCTGGTAACATTTTCTAAACAAAGGACAGCACACCACTGAGATATTACGGGCTCTGCCTCTAGGTAGGAACACATGACCATCAGCATTTAATAAAAACTTCGCTTTACCTCCTTCATGGCAGTTGTTTAAGAGATCTGAAAGACAACAGGCCCAATTGCTAATAAATATATTCATCGTCCACAACTTTAAAATGACTAATCCAAAGATAATAAGCAGCATGCGGGTGGAAAGCCTGTATGCTGCCCTTTTGGATGTTTAAAAGGAATTTACCAGGTAACTAACTTAAATTTTCTCAAAACATCTGTAGCGATAACCCTTATCGCCGGAGGGCTTCACCGCCCGAGACGTCCTTTTCCCAATCGTAAGAGGTGCTGCTGGAATTCCAGAGTCGTCCGTGAGGAAACAGGAACAGCCCTTACAAGGGCTAGTGAACTGTAATATAGCGTTTCCCCCAATAAGAGACAGAACTTCAGTATTGAGGGTGAAGGTGAAGTGTTTTTATTAGTGCCACTCTAGGCCTTATATACACAAGTCTCCATGCAATGACAACCACACTGACCAATAGCAGCAGGGTACACAATCCCTCAACTCTGCCGGTGACGCAATCAGTAGAACAATAGCAGGCTGTAATACCATCAATCAGGACAATGCCATTGACTGTGACGTAATCAACAATACACAATGGCAGTCAAAATACAATGACGTTGCCTGTAACAGTATCAAAATACAATTACATTGTCTGGAACCTAATTAAGAAAAGGCCAGTGAATGACCCGGTGGGCAATCGAATAGTGATGACATCCAAAAGACAGAGCCTCTGTCACAACATCCTCGGGGCAGCACACCACTGACAGGATAACCAAGATATTACCTCTATTGGAAGGGAAAGGCTGCTTGAAACACGCTTCTACCGAATGACTGATCTTGCAAGGTGATTAGATCCAAGCAGTAATGGTTAGTGAATGTCCCAGCATTCGACCAGGTAGCCGCTCTATAAATTTCTTTTATGGAGACCCCAGCCTGCTCTGCCCAAGATGTGGAAACACTCCTCGTTGAATGGGCTGTATTCTGTCTTGGGGCGGAGAGGATCCCCCCATAAACAAAGTTGACATTTGACACTATTCATCCATCGTGCCAGAGTTGGCTTAGAAACTCATTGACCTTTCTTCAGGCCCGAAAAGGAAACATATAGACTATCAGCTCTTCTCCAAGCTCCAATCTGCCAAAGATACTCCGGTAGACAATTCCTGACATCCAAGGCTTTGCCCACAGCATTGATGTGAGATCTTGCAAAAAGGGGTGCCGGCTGGACAACGACTGATTATCACAGATTCTGCAAGCTAATGTTATTGCCACCAGGAAAAGGACCTTCCATGTAAAACACTTTATATGAGACTCTGAAACTGGTTCAAAGGGAGGGGCCGCCAAAGACCTGAGTACTCAAGCTAGATCCCATTGGATCAATCGGATTAGTCTGACCGCCAGAAGGAACCACTTGATAAGAGGAGTGGATGAATGTCTCTTGTCCAAAAAAACTGTAAGAGCTGCCAGTTGAATCTTTAGCGTGATAATGGTAAGACCAAGATTGACACCCTCCTGAAGGAAATCTACAATGACTGCAAGACTGTACCCCTGAAAAGGATTTCTCAGAATTAAAGTTTTTCCATACTTAATAAATCTTCCTTGTAACCTCCTTCCTGCTGGTAAGAAGAGTTTTGATAACTTCTTTAGACAGCCCCTTCCTCAGAAGTACTGGACCCTGGGATAGAAGGTCCGGCCTTACAGGGAGCTCCCATGGTTCTTGGACAGAGAGCATCTTCAGAGCTGAAAATCATGGCCTCTTCAGCCACCATGGTGCTAGAAGCAGAATTGTTGATGTTTAGGAAGAAATCCTGTTCAAAACTTGAAAGGATCTGAATTGGAGGAAAAGCATATACCAGACCGATCTCCCTTTGGTGCGCCTAATGCCTGATCGGAGGGGGTCGAGAGAGAAGAACTTCCTCAGCATCTGGTTTCCCCTTGAGGCGAAAAGATCCACCTCTGATGTTCCCCTTAGGGCACAAATCTGTTTGACCACTTCCTGATTCAGTGAATTCTGCCTGCCACAGAGGCAATTGAGAAAGTCCGCTACCTGGTTCAGGGAGCCCTTTAAATGGATGGCTCAAAATGACAAGAGGTTCCTTTATGCCCAAGACAGAATTTCCTCTGCTAGTTCCTGTAGGATGGAAGGCTTGTCCTCGCCTGCCAATTCAGATGTCAGATCTGAACAGGATGGCCTTGAGATTTGATGAGGACGACTCATCCTTTTGGACCATGACCCCTGAGAGGTCAGGGGGCAACAGTGAGTTCCCCATCACCAAGAAGAGGCTTCTGTAGTCACAATCAAGTCCTTGGGGTCTGGACAGAATAGGCCATCTGCAAATCTGTTCTTGTCCAACCACCAACTCAGGGAAGCCTTTTACTTGCTCTGGTACAAGGATCAATGCCATCAAAGACTCCCAAGATTTGAGATCTCAGAATATGGAGCTGAAGAGTTCTTGAATTAAGCTGGCCCCATCTTATTGCAGAGAAGCCCAATGTCATCTATCCTAAAATTCTAATTGCTTGTCGATTCGTAACCGCTTGACTTGACTGAGGAAGAAGTAGCGCTTCTAAGAGAGCCACTACTTTTGATTGTGGCCGAAAAATCTGTCATGTCATGGCTTGTGATGGGACTAGACTAGACTTTTCGAAGTTTATCAACCATCGATCCAAAAAAAAAATCCCCATTGAAGGGCATGGAACACGAGCACTAAGAACCAATGTCCCCTGGCCAGGTGCACAACAGTAAGGTTTTACGCACCGTATTGGTAAGAGCCATAATTCTTACTGGCTCCGAAGTGGCGTCAGTATGAAAGGCAGCTGCTGACAAGAGAATAGGCAAAGCTTCCAGGATCTCATTAACATCCATTTGCTTCAAGAGACAAGACTTCACCTGTTGAAGCCAGGAATTCAGATTCCTGGCGACACAAGTAGAAGCTAAAATTGGCTTAAAGCGGTCCTTCACTCTGAATAAGAGTCTATCTTATATGTTTCCCACATCCTGTACATACAGATTGCTCACATTAAAAATCATCCTACCTGCATCTACTGCATGTTATGAGCCTTTAAACATTCAAGATGGCGGCTCATGGAACATCAGGCAGCCTGCAAACAGGAAGTGCCTTCTGATTGTGCTGCTCTGCATTCTGGGATTGCTGACCTTTTCCTGACCCCAGCTCTGATCTGTCTGAGCACAGCACAGCTATAACCCGCCCCCTGTACTTTATCCCACTCTCCTCTCCTTAGTAAGTGTGATGCTTCTGAGTCAAGATGGCGGCGCTCGTATCCTAAAGTCCTGAACAGAGTTGCAGCCCAGTGGGGGAAAGAATAAGTGACTACAAACTTAAAATATATTAATTTTAGATGCTTGGGAATCGTTTTATAAGGGTTTGGGCTTTTCAATAAATCATGGTGAAGGTCCGGTTTAAGGATGCAAGATTCTGCCCACGAAGCTTTCTTCAAAAGGGAGTCCATCTTTCTATCTAGCAGATCTTTTAGGACCCCAAAATCCTCAAAGGCTAAATCAACACCCTTAGATACCTTAGAGAAAGGAGCATCCAATTTGCGTTCCCAAATATGCACATCTTCCTCCACAAAGGGATAATATCTCTTAAGGGCAATTGGTTTATAGACCTTATTCACCAGATCTTTTCATTCATGCAGAATGACCTCTTTCACAGAGTGATGAATGGGAAATGCCATGGGAGCTTCTGGGACAAAATCTGGATAAAACCCTGCTACCCTTTTCATCAATGCCCATAGAATGATGCACCATATGCAAGAGATATGGTAAATCCTCTGGGGAAAACCAACATTTTACTGGGACAAGTGTATCACACTTTGAACCAAGACCTTTCTCCCCCAATGAGGGGCCCTCTTCTCCATCTGAGATAACTGTATCGGAGACCTCTGAATCGTGTTCCCGAGAACAGAGAGGGTCTCTAGGGATGAACTGTAGACTCCTTCAGTCCAGAGGAGCTCCATGAAGATTTAAGGGTTTCAAAAAATATGATCCTTCAGAGCCTGCATTATGTCTGACATTCCTTACTAACCACCTTATGGGTACAAGGTTTCTCACAGGAATCCAGACGCTTAATTTCACAACATCGGGCAACTTCTACTCGTTCTTGGCCTAGGAAATAGCTTTAGGTTTAGACACCTCAACCGCAGAGGATCTAAAGGACTTGGTCTAAAAGACATAAGGGAAGAGTAGAAAAGTATTAAGAACCTAATGCGGGCAAAGAAATAAATCCATACAAATATATATGTAGAACCATATATACCAAAAAACTATATATAAATAAAACAATGCATATAAATACACCTAGGACATGTCTCTGATCCACACAAGTACATCGAAAAAATAGCTTTAACAAAGAGGACTTACCGGAGCAGAGCTGGGCCCCTTCTTTCCGGACTGAATGGATGAAGGAGTATCCAATGGAGTCGTTGCTCTGGAACAGGGTCTCCTGGGTTAATGTGAAGAAGAACAGAGACCTGCAGAGTATCCTCCGGCTGGTCCGCCATGGTCTGGTGTGGGGTAAAGGTGCCCACTTCTGAGCTTCATATAATAGGTAGGCCAGCGGGGGGAGGGTTCAGTAGTTAAGTTTTAACCCTCAAAGTAAAATCAAAAGGGAAGAATATACTGGGCTTTACAGAGAGCCCTGGGGATGTTTTGAGAAAGCTGAAGTCTTAAAATATGCTCAAAATGGAGCCTCTAAAACTAGATTCAACACTGAAGGGGCTAGTTTAGTAACTGTAGAAGCATCCACTGCTATAAGGGAACACAGCTTTAGGGTAGGGTGGCTGGGTGAGGGGGATTGATCAGGCACAAAACAGCTGATACTCACAGCAGCTTTCTTTTACTCAAGTTCGACAACATCTCTTCCCAAGATCGAGTCCCATAGCATGCAAGCGCAATGGATTACTTTGGAGTTTATTAACTATTTGCAAACAAACCTGAACAAATTAGTACCATGTCTCTGTAAAGTATTTCTTCACTGCAAGACCTAGGATGTTTCTAGTAAAGGTAAAATCTGATTACAGGAGTAGTTCCTGTTAGCAGGAGGGTAGGGATTCAAACCTGGAGCTTTTGAACTTGTCTGGAACTTCAGCAGGCCTGTTACTAAATGTAAACAATTCCCAGACATGTTCCCTTTATATATACTGTACGTAGGTATGTTGCTGGCTAAACTATGTTGTGGTGCAATTGCTTTGTATGAATATGTAACTCTATACTCATGCCCCACCTAAATTAGTTATATGTTAGAGGAATAGCTTTGTTTTCTTTACTAGTTACAAAATTACCCTGACCACAGGCAGGCTACATTTCAAAAATACAAATCCGCCCAGTCCTCCACTTTTCCTTACAAAACAGCTTTCTATAACCTTTTGAATACAGCTTGTCTCTTTGTTATATTCCATTCATTCTATGATAATCTGCAGAGCTTTCACATCAACACCCTCCAAAACACTGAGTCACCAACAAGGTATAAGTGATTCATCAACTAAAACTTGCATACCAGATAATCTCTGATCTTAGCCAATACACGGAACAATATCTCCAAAAAGTGCACAGCGTCCTTCCAAATAATTGATTTTCTATAGTTGATTTTAACAGAAATAAAAAAATAAAGAACAGACCACTGTGCAACCCTATCAATCTGTCACATATAAGATTGGCATTTCATTGAAACGTAAGATATTCACAGAGAAAGGGAAATTTCTTCTTCCTCTTTGCTGCCTCCCCCCGATCCTGACCACAAATCGAAGCCTGAGGCTTGTGTCAGGTTGACACCCCCTCTGTGAGCGATAGGTTAGAATGGATCCCTCCGTGCTGCCACTAAAGCCCCAACTCACTCTAATGCAATGCACGCAGTGTACTTGCATCAATCTGCCCTGTCACTCCCATCATAAAGGAAAGCATTAGGTGAAATGTTATAATTACTCTGGCAGTATAGATTCATTTTCAGGAAGGAAAATGAACATTCCTATGTGCAGCTCTATACAATGGGGATAATTTTGAGTGTGTCTGGACAAAGATTTTGGGGCATAGATGGACACTGTATGCTTGAAAACACATAGGAATTTTACTCTGCATTTAGCCCATCCCTGCAGTGAGCTTGCACATGCCTGGAGCGGTGGGCGGACCAAATTACGGCTCCCAGGGAGCAGTTGGGGGGTTAAGGTGTCTTTGTCAAGAGCACTTTAGTGGTGTCCCATGTTGAACCTGCTACCATGCGGTCACAAGCCTGCCTCTTAACCACTGGGCCACGACTGCCCCACAATGGATGTCACCTGGGTTCTCAAAAGCAGATACTTAACCAAGAAGAGAAGGATGGGAACGGTCTGGGATAGCCACAGTGAGCAATCGGTGATCAGTACTTTTAAACCGGACCAGCACCAGTTTTTTCTTTAAGAGCGTTGGTCCCGCTGTCAGTTATTAACAAGCTTGGGGGAGGGGGCATCCAGAATGCTGGACCGCCCAGCAGCCAACCGCAGGACTCCTTTCCCGGCACTGGCTCGTAATGAAGGTGATCATTACAGGGTGGATAGACATGTTCTCCATGAGCTCCGCAACCATCACAGCAGCAAAAGCAATAAAACATAAAAAGCTTCTCAACAAATACTGTGGTGCAGAGTGGCAGTGTGCAAAATCAAAAAAAAAAAAGCAGCAATTGCCAACACTCCGCACCGCAGGCGGAGGACTCAAATGGTGGGCCCTAGGGAAAATGTTTTGCTTACCAATGTAAGGGAGCAGGAGCCCAATGTCATCTGATCCACTGCATGCTCCTCTCAATCACAAGATAGATCAACTCTCCTCAGCCACCAGACCCAGTGCCATCACCTGGAGGTGATGGAGGTGCTCTCAGCACTAGAGAATTGGACGGATTCGACCTGCATAAAATCCAGGAGTGTATCAGAGATGACAATTTTTTGTGCAATATATCTTTATTGAGTTTTATATAAGAATTTATAAGTAGAAGAACAGCGAGAAACAGCGGAAGAATTAGCACAGAGCTGCGGCGCCTCAAGTATATAATAAAGATGGCTAAGGCAATCATCTAGATGTCAAAACTATTAAAAGCTTTACAAAGATAGTAATACAAATAACTACCCATCAATTTCTACAACACATAAATGTTACACTGGTATGGCAGTAGTGACAGTATAGTTGCATTATCCGCCCCCTCCCGATCTTACAAGGTCACTCCAACGTTCTCCTTTTTAACTAAGATGGGGGACCCGGGGGGAACCCCCAACGCCCTCCTCTCTAAATGCCCACCGAAAACTAAGGAGGCTCAAACCCGGGGTCCACCATCCACCCCTCTGACCATGACCCCACAAGCCTATCTGCCGTCGGCTCTGTCCCCCCCGGGGTAAACCCGGGAAGGCGGAGAAAGAAAAAAAGGGGAAATATAGTGTTAAATAAAAACAGAAAACACAGAAGATATGAGTGAGGAGATGAGGAGAAGAAGAAAGGAAGAGAAAGAAAGAAGAAAGAAAAAGAAAGAGAGAAAGAACATCCGCATCAACCACTCCTCTCCAGCAGATCCTGGATTTCCGGGGAACTCTTAGAGACTTCCCATATTGTCCAAGTCCTGAAGTGTTTCTCAGCCCCACCCTCGACCCCGTCAAGAGCCAGTTCCTCCATCCTTTTAATATTCTCCAACTCCCCATACCATTCCATCAAGGATGGCACAGTACTGGAGCACCAGTATCGGGGTATTACTGACCTGGCAGCCGTAAGCATATGCCTCAGCAGGCCCCTCCCCCCTGCCGCCACTGATCCCGGAGTCATCGACAAAAGGGCCACCTGAGGGGAGTTGGGGACACTCTCAAGCGTTGTGTACTCAAATACCTTCAACACCCCCTCCCAAAAATTTTTAACGACCGGGCATTCCTACCAAACGTGGGTCAGGGTACCACGGGCTCTGTTACATCTCCAGCAGTTGCCTGTCTCCGATCCTCCGAACCTCACCAGGTCCGCCGGGCACCTGTACCACCTGGTTAAGAGTTTGTAGTTTCTCTCCTGGGCTCTGCAAGCCATCGAGAATTTGTGCGTCACAGCAAAGGATTTTTCCCACTCCCCCCTCTCGAACGACTGTCCCCATTCTTCCTCCCAGCTCCTGCAAAACCGCGGGAGCCCCTCCTCCATACCCGCAATCAGATAAATCCTATACAAGGTTGAAATTGCTCGTGAAGGGGGGGTCTGGGCTTTGAGGATCATTTCCAGCGTCGTTAGAGGCTGAGATAAAGCCGCTCTGGGAGTAAAGGATCCAATGAAAGCGCTCAACTGGGCATACAAAAACCAGGACAGTTTCCTCCCCTCCCCCCGCTCTCTCAGATCAGATAGTGATGGAAGGCCAGATCGGGAGGTGATCTCACCCAGTCTCGTATCCTGGGTCGCATCCCACACAAGGAATGTCTTGGCACCGAGCCCCGGAGTGAATGCAGGGTTATCGAAGAGCGGGGTGAGGGGACCAGGCCTATGCGATATGCCCCTCCTCTTCAGAGATCTGTCCCAGAGGGTCAACAGAGGATTTACTAGATATGGGAGTTCTCGCCTCACCTTCCAGTGCGACCCATTGTTTACTCCCCCTATGTTGGAACCAGTCAATAATCCTCACCAGAACCGCAGCCGTGTAGTACAATTTCATGTCAGGAACTCCCAGCCCCCCTGCGCTCTTGGGCCTAGGCTTTATATTTTTTGATGCTGGGTGTATAAATTACCCCCTCCTCCTGCTATTATCCATAGCATATATTGAGTTTTAGTATTTTCATAATGGTGCTCCTTTAAGTCATCCAATCAATGCAACAGAGGTAGGCAGGTAACTCATGATCACGATAGCAAGCAGAGCTACAGTACTCTAATTCTGCCTGGGATCAGGCCCCAACCAGGTAAAGTATTTATTTATTATAACCCTGAATCAGGCTTAGCAGATGGGGATGAGTTTTGAAGGAGAATATCTGATGCCTCTTTTGAGCCTTGTGACAAATGTATGTGGCCAAGGACTGATACAATCATCCATGAGCTTTCCCAAAAATCTACACCCATAGCTTGTTTCTAGAGATACCACCACCCCCCCAATATACTTGCTAGATGTTCTTCTCTTTGTCCTCAGTGACTGATGTCTGAGTGTCACTGCAACATATTCTGCTGCTATGTACACAGAAAAAGTAATATAATTAAAGTTAATATAAAGCTTACATTAGAATGCTGCAGAAACTGGTGGGTGGGGTAGTGACTATATATGGGCCCACCCTTGTTGGTCCGCCACCTATGCAGTACTTATCAGTGTGCTACATCAATGTATGGGAATAATGTAGGGCATTAGAGTGTAAGCTCTTATGCAAAATGTGACAAGGATGGAGTTCTCCGCACTTTCTCTGCCACTTTAGCCTACGTTCGAATGCTCTATAATTTATGTTTATCAGCGCCTGTGCAGGACTTCAGGCACCCCACCCTCACACTCTGATAGGCAGATAAAGCAAATGAAGAGGGGTGAAGGGAGTGTAAAAGAGAGACTGGTTTATATATATAGACTGGTATAGATAAAACAAAAAAATAAAAGTGGCTGCAGATGTGCATTTACATGTAAGCATGTGTTTGAGTAAGTAGTGCCCTTGCTTGCAATGTGTGCCTAGCTTACAGTCATATCCGTAAATGTTGACACCCCTGAATTTTTTCAAGAAAATGAAGTATTTCTCACAGAAGGATTGCAGTAACACATGTTTTGCTATACACATGTTTATTTCCTTTTGTGTGTATTAGAACTAAACCAGAAAAGGAGGGAAAAAAAGCAAATTGGACATAATAGGGTTGATTCAGAGCCCCTTTCTCATTTTTTTGGGTGAAAATTTCTGTTCTCGTCCATTTTTCCACCTCATCTGATTCAGCAAAGGCTTTTTTTAATGCAAGAATGTTTATGTGAAATGTTTTCTTTTTTTTGTGTGATTTTTTGTTTGGTAGTAGTTCCTCCAAAAAAATGTTGAGAAAGGGGCTCTGAATCAACCCTAATGTCACACCAAACTCCAAAAATGGGCTGGACAAAATTATTGGCACCCTTAACTTAATATTTGGTTGTGATTTAGATCTGGACTCTAGCTGGCCACTTCAGTCCTCTCCACTGCTTGGTTGCCATCCATTTCTGTGTGCTTTTTGACGTATGTTTGGGGTCTTTGTCCTGCTGGGAAGACCTAAGATTTGGGATGCAAACCCAGCTTTCTGACACTGGGCTGTACAGTGCGACCAAATATTCATTGGTAATCCTCAGATTTCATAATGCCTTCCACACATTCATGGTACCCAGTGCGAGAGGCTGCGAAACAACCCCAAAAACATAATTGAACCTCCACCATATTTCACTTTAGGTTGTATGTTCTTTTCTTTGTAGGCCTCATTCCATTTTTGGAAAACAGTATAATTAAATACTTTACCAAAAAGCTCTATCTTGGTCTCATCTGTCCACGAGACATTTTCCCAGAAGGGTTACTCAAGTGCATTTTGGCAAAATGTAGGCTTTTTTCTGTGTCAGCAGTGGGGTCCTCCTGGGTCTCCTGCCATAGCGTTTCATTTCATTTAAATGTCAAAGGATAGTTCACGCTGACACTGATGCTCCCTGAGCCTTCAGGACAGCTTGAATATCTTTGGAACTCGTTTGGGGCTGCTTATTCACCATCCGGACTATCCTGCTTTGACACCTTTCATCAATTTTTCTCTTCTGTCCACGCCCAGGGAGATTAGCTACAGTGCTATGGGTTGCAAACCTCTTGATAATGTTGCGCACTGTGGACAAAGGCAAATCTAGATCTCTGGAGATGGGCTTGTAACCTTGAGATTGTTTTTCACAGTTCTCTTGAAAGAGGAGAGTGTGGCACACACAGACACACAATGCAAAGACTAAATGAACTCTCCTTTGTATTTGCTTTCAGGTGTGATTTTCATATTGCCCACACCTGTTACTTGCCCCAGGTGAAACCATCAAATTTATCCACAATTTTGAAAGGTTGCCAGTAATTTTGTCCAGCCCATTTTTTGAGTTTGGTGTGACATTATGTTCAATTTGCTTTTTTATCTCTTTCTATTTCTTGGAGACCGAGTCAAATGACAAGAGAGATGAACATTGTTTTCAACTGGAGTTACTGAAGTTCATTCTATCCCACAACGTATTTACGTTTGATATGGCCTATTATCGCCAAATCAGGGGTCGTGATGGGTGCCAGATGTGCCCCCTCCATAGCCAACCTATTTTTGGGCTGGTGGGAGAGGGAGGTGATCTGGCAGGAAACATACTCGAGATATCATGAACATCTATTATGCTACCATCACTACATAGATGATATTATCTTGTGGAATGGACCTGCAGAAATGGCTACAGAGTTCTTAGAAATATTGAAAAAGAACTTGTATAACATCCACCTCACTTATGCATTGTCTTCACGTCAGGCTACATTTTTAGATTTGGAGATATTCATCGAGACGAATGGCAACATCAGAACGAAACTATTACGCAAGGATACATCTACCAACAGTTTGTTACATTTTTCTAGTTTTCATCAACAAAGATGTAAAGAAGGGATCCCTGTGGGACAACTCCTACGAGCAAGAAGAAACTGCTCTAATGACGTAGATTTTAGAAAAGAAGCCTCTGAAATGGAAAAACGCTTTAGTAAACGAGGGTATCCAAGAAGGATTGTTCAAAGAGCCATCAATAGAGCATCACAGACAACAAGGGAAGATTTGCTGCAGTATAAAAAGCAGACCAACAAAAAAGAAGAGGTGAGATTCTTCACTTCTAAATTCAGTGATTGGCACTCCATAAGAAACATCCTAAAAACACACTGGCGGGTCCTACAGACGGACCCTGGACTAAGGAAATGACAGCACGCCGCGCGCCTAATTTGCGCGATAGGCTGTGCAATAGCCATTATAGAAGACCTAAGACGTGGCTAGGACAAAAGGCATTGACAGGTGGCAGCAGACCCTGTGGTAGATGTATATGCCCATTAGTTCGGACAACCAACGTGGTAAAAAGTATTAGTTCTGATAAAACATTTAAAATTAGGGACACTATCACTTTCAGTCCGAAGGTGTTATTTATGCACTTGAGTGTGGATGTCCTAAGCAGTATATTGGGGAAACAAAAAATAAGGCAAAAATAAGAATACAAGGGCATTTATCAAATATAAAATTAGCCAAAAGGGACCAGGAAGCTGGCAAGACGCTTTCCCCAGTAGCTGCCCATTTTCTTTACCACCATCACAGCTCGAGCAGGGATTTAAAGATTACATATATCGATAGGGTAAACATAGGGGGGGGGGCAGAGGTGGTAATGTAAAAAAGAAACTCCAGCAAAGGGAACTGGAGTGGATCTTTAATTTGGGTACTCGGGCACCAGTGGGCATTAATGAGGATTTTTCTTTTGCACCTTTTTTGGGATGGTAATAGGAATATTATTATTTTTTGAATCACTTGAGATTTTCCTTTTTAAGGAGATCATAGAGCTAACGCTAGGGCACAATTTTGAGTGTTGTTGCACAGAAGTTTTTGTTATATTTGTTTTGGAGCACTTTAATCACCATGTTGTGTGTTGTTTTAGGTAGATGATGTATTCCGCCTTTTAACACCTAACAAGAAGATCTTGCACCCCTCTTACCGATATACCTTTTACCCCTGATCAAACAGTCGATTTCTGAGAATAAAGTTGGTGGACCTTGAAGATCACCGAATTGGTCGAATACTATGTAGAATTTGAATATATACAACATAAGATATCTGGGATATGTGTGCTGACACACACAGCATTTTGTGTACAGTGGACATCACCTTAGGCTGCTGTAAAACGTCACGTGAGAAGTACTGCTCGCCCCCCCCCATGCGGTAGTGCCCCATATTGGAGACATATGTGGGGGCATAGTAAAATAGAACTGCACATTATCACTTATTCTGTCTAATTTAACAACAAAAGATATATTTTGAGAATATAGTTTTCATCTGTAATGGCAGCCTGAGAGATCAAGTTATAGTAATTTATTATGTAGCATTATGCCCTGTAAACCTTATTATATATTAATCTTTCTTTCTGTAGATATAATGGGATTGTGTAAGATAAGTTGTTTTCTATATATAGCCAAGTTATGTTGTGTATTATTATGTGATCACAATGATCGGCCTATGTTTTTGCTATCCCCTTCTTCTCTTCCCCTCCCTTCTCTCAGCGGAGCCCCCCGGCGCCTGCGCGGCTGGACGCCTGCATCGCATGCCTCACCCTGCTGTTTTGGGTGGCGCATTGTGTTTGCGTGCCCGGCGGCGGGCTCACGCAGGCGCATCTCACGCCGGCCGTCCATGTGCATTTATGCCTCTTGCCCTCACTTCCGCCCACACCGGAGGAGGATGCACACGGGGCTATGCGCAGATGTGGATGTTGTAACTTTGGGCTTGCTTCCGCCCGCACTGCGATCTCCGGCGGAAGGCACGGTCTGTTGATTTAGGAGGGGAGATTTATGGGGCTATTTAAAACAAGGACAGAGCATAGTCAGCCACACCCTGATGAAGTGGCATTAGGACGCTGCCACGCAACGCGTCGGTGGTACTGGCGGGCGGAGTATTAAAGTGGACTTAGACTCTTCTATCCGGTAATGTTCATTGTTATGTGACTATAATGTTTAGCTAGAACTATCATTTTTTTACCATTTTTCCTCGATATATGCCTTGGTGCCTTGTTACCTTTCTTTGTTCTTTATTGCACAACCTGCACATAGCACTTTCACTGGTGCACTGATGTGTATAGAGGGACAGTTTAGTCCCCTTATCAAATTTTCTATGCAGTCTTTTGCACAAATCACTTATTGCTTGTATCTTTTTATGATATAACCCTCTTTATTTCTTTTATTGCACAAGCACTTTCTGGGAGAGACCCCAAGGCATTACTGGCATTTGTGGCATTATTATATATTTATGCAGTTTAAATCAAGGATCATTAGTCTAATATGTCCCTAATCTCCGCAAAAAAGTTTTTAAATTGTTTTTTTATGTGTGTTGTATGTGTGTTTGTAATGTATGTTTTGTCTGGCTACCAATATTACTATACATAATAAAATTGTGAATTTTAAAGATATTCACTGTAGTGTGGCAGACATATATAGGGGGGAGCAATTGTGGTCTGTACTGGCAGCCCATTTCCTCTTTACATGCTTTTTTGGTTAAGTTCCAAGACACAACGGGAATAAACATGTGTTACTGCAATCCTTTTCTGTGAGAAATACTTCATTTTCTTGAAAAATGTCAGGGGTGCCAACATTTTCGTCCATGACTGTATGTACATTAGGAGTTGTCATTTTGAAGGTTTTTTGCTCCGTAACTACTTACCAATTAGGTAATTTGAGAGTGGCAGCACAACATACACGTAGAAAAGTGTATTTTCCCACGAGAAAAGGCACCACACAAGTTAAAGTGGAACAACACCCAGGATTTTGACTATCCTGGGTCTTGGTCCACTTCAGTGGGGCACCCCCGATCGGGGTGCCCCGTTGTGTGAAACCCCCCCGATCACCCGAAAAACTTACCTCTCCCCGCGCCGACGGACAAGCCATTTGACAGGAGCGGACAAGCGGCTCCTCCGCCGCCTCCTCCCGCGCGCCACTCTTGACGCGCGCGCGCCGGCCATTCACGTCTGGAGGGGCGCGAGGGAGGCGGCGGCGGCCGGCCACCGCCGAAGACAAGGTGAGGGGGTTTGGGGGGGGATGTCCCGCGGGGAGGGAGGGGATCGGCCCGGGAATCTTATAGATTCCTGGGCCGATCACGGGAGGGTGTTGGTCCACTTTAAATAGTGGAGAGTAATTTCCGCATACCTTGGCACATTTTAATCGTGTGGGAAAGGTCAGGTGACTGAATTATGCGAACATGCTTTAGCATGCAGGAACATTTTCGCATGCGAATATATTTGCAGATATGCAAACACATGTTCACAATTGATTCGCAAAAAAGAATCCGCAAAGGAAAAAATGGTGCTTAGGTGCAAAACTGAAAAATAGCATACAGTGTGAAATTTCAAATTGAATTTGCCCTAATTTCTTTTTCATGTCCCCTTCTATCTTGCTTTTTTACACCCCCTTTCTTCCTATTGCCTGTGTCTCCCTTTCCAGCGTTTCCTCTATCTATATCTTATTTCTCTTGTGTATGTATTGTATTGGGCGATCAGCAGTGACACGGACAACAGTTTTTAAACAGCAAAAACGGCTTTATTTAGCAAATTATCGCTCAGTCCATAGATTGCAGCATAAACGCAGTAAATCAAAAGTGGTTACTTCACCAAACAAATGTAAGTCCAAATCTACTTTGCAGGGCGTATCAGCCCTCTGCTGCTCATCCCCACAAGTCCACAGTTTGGGGGCGCAAGAGCCAAGTCCTTCGGCTTGCATACAGTCTTTTCCTTCACCACATGTGCACCTACAGGCTGGACAATAGACAACTGACAGGCCGTGTGACTCCTTTTTATTCAGGCTTCCCCTGTAATCAGCCTGAACACCTGTGCACGTCCTAAGATCATGGAACAAACCTGCAAGGGATTGGGGAAAGTGACCTGGGTCCTGAAAACCCGGCACGGATCGTGCCTGATACAGCCTAGCATTTTGTACAATTTACCACAGTATGATATATATAATAATAATTATTATAAATATATAATTATTATTGCCCGGATAACCTATGCACCCAGGCATAGATGGACATTGTATGCTTGCACACACATTTTTCCTCTGTATTTAGCCAATCTCTGCGGTGAGTGGCACATGCCTGAAGCTGTGGGCTGCCCCAATTACGGCTCCCGGGGCGCAGTTGAGCGGTTAAGGTTTCTGGCGCAAAGAGCACTTCAGTCATGCCCCATGGCAACTCCTAACGTACAAAGGCTAGGCACACATTGCACAAACACATGCTTACATGTAAACACACATCTGCAACCACATTTTCTTTGTGTGTATATAGTTTTAATTATTATTGCCTGGATAACCCATGCACCCCCCCCCCCCCCCCACACACACTTCCCTGGGAATAGGGTTGATTCTGCACCAGGAGAAAAAATGTGCTACTTTTTAAAAGAGAAAACTGCCATTCACTTGAAAGTTATCTTGCCTAAAAGGTAGCACACACTTTTTCACCTGATGTAGAATCAACCGTATTGCCACGGAAGTGTTGGGGGGGGGGCATGGGTTATCCAGGCACATTACAGGAGACTCCCGGGTGACGGCAAGAGGAACACAGAGGAGTGAGTATTGAAAACTGTAGCACAGGATAGCAGTTTAGAAGACCACTAGAAAGGCCAAAACAGAAATAACTATTTAAAGATAGATACATTAGAGAAACAAACATAGCTAAAAATAATTTTTATGATGTGAAACAAATAAGAATAAACACTACATGCAAACCGTGAACAAACATTGAATAAATAATTTTTAAAAAGACCAGTTTGAATGAACATAATGCCACATATATTACAATAAGATGAAATACAGACAACTATAAATAGTCAAATCTAAAAGCTGTAAATAACTTTTTGCATAGATGCTTATAGGTCTGCTTAAAAAAAGAATGCATTGATCTATTTGCACACACGTCTGCAAATTAGCATATCTATAAGCATATGTAAGCATCCACAGGCATCTCTTCATGTAGTGCAAATAGGTACAAGCTTCTGCCACTACCCATGGGCATCCCTGCATGTATATACTCTCACAGATCTTCATTTTCACAAGAATATATATTTGCATGGTGTTGAATCGGCCCTATGCCAGCCAATGGCATCACTGCTTGGAGATTCACACAGCTTGAAAATCCTCGCACATTTCTCATGTATTTCTGTGTGTGATGCCAGCAGATGTTCACATGTATGCAAAAATAATTTGCACATGGACGGGATAGATTCTCCTGCACTCCTGAATAGCTCCTGCATTCTATTTGCACGGTGCTTGTGTGTTCCACTCTATAGAGAGAATGTTGAGAATGGAAAGGAGGGGGGTAATGAGTAAAAAGATGAAGATAATGAGAAAAAATGTGAAGGAAGGGGTGTGGAAAAGGAGAAAAAGATAGAGGGGATGTGGAAGAGAAAGAATTTGGGTTGTGCAAAAAGAGAATGTAGGGAATGTGAATGAAAACAAGAAGGAAGGAGTGAATGTGAATGAAAAAGAGAAAGGAAGGAAGGAGTGTGAATGAAACAAAAAGGAGGGAGTGTGAATGAAGATGAGGAAGGAGTGAATGTGAATGAAAATGAGAAAGGAGGGAGTGTGAATGAAGATGAGAAAGGAGGGAGTGTGAATGAAAATGAGAAAGGAGGGAGTGTGAATGAAGATGAGAAAGGAGGGAGTGTGAATGAAAATGAGAAAGGAGGGAGTGTGAATGAAGATGAGAAAGGAGTGAATGTGAATGAAAATGAGAAAGGAGGGAGTGTGAATGAAGATGAGAAAGGAGTGAATGTGAATGAAAATGAGAAAGGAGGGAGTGTGAATGAAAATGAGAAAGCGGGTGTGGGAACAAAAAAGAGAAAGGAGGGAGTGCATGAAAACAGAAAAGGAAAAAGTTGTGTGAATGAAAATGAGAAAGAAGGGAGTGTGAAAAAGAGAGGAGAAAGGACGTGAGGGAAACAGAAGATGGGAAAATTAAAAGAGAAAGATGGTTGGAATGTGGAAAAGAGAAGGAGGAGAGCGGAAAGGGAACATGTGAAAGTTGGGAGGGAATGTGAAAAACAAGGATAGTTAAAGTGGACCAACACCCAGGATTTTGACTATCCTGGGTTTTGGTCCACTTCAGGGGGGCACCCCGATTGGGGGTGCCCCGCTGTGTGAAACCCCCCAGAAAGCCCAAAAAACTCACCTCTCAACGCTCCCACGTGACTGCTGCAGCCAATCCCCGCCGGCCATTCACAGAGGGCCGGCGCGGGCACGTCTGGAGGGGCGCGCGGGAGGCGGCGGATCAGGTAAGATGTTTTTGGGGTTTCTGGGGGGTTTCACCCCGCGGGACATCCCGATCTCGGATGTCCCGCGGGGTGGGAGGTGATCGGCCCGGGAATCTTATAGATTTCCGGGCCGATCACCCCTGGGTGTTGGTCCACTTTAAATCGGATCTTCAGCATCATCAAGTTTTTAGTTGCTTACTTATATTCCTTCCCCCACTGGGCTTCAACTCTGTTCAGGACTTTAGGATTGGGCTGCCACCATCTTGTTTCCTCTCAGCATCAAGTGCTGAGTAGAGGAGAGGGGGGGCAAGTGCAGGGGATGTGGGTTATAGCTGTTCTCTGCAGACATAGCAGAGCCCGGGTCAGGAAAAGGACAGAAATCCCAGAATGCACAGCAGCACAGTCAGAAGACACTTCCTGTCTGCAGGCAGCCTGAGACTCCATGGGCCACAATCTTGCATGTTTAAAGGCTCAGAAAACACACTAGGTGCAGGTAGGATGGTTTTAATATGGCTAATCTGTATGTACGGAGCAGGGGAACATACAAGATAGGCTCTTATTCAGGGTGAAGGTCCGCTTTCACATGCAAAAGAGGGAATGAAGGAGGGATGTTGGAAGAGATGTACAAAAATAGGGAGATGGAGGTTATATGGAATAGAGAAATGAAGAGATTGTGGAAAAGAAAGGGAGCTGGTCGGAAGGTGAAAGGAGGGGGTGGAGAGAGGATAATGGAGGGAGCATGAATAGGGATCAGATCACGTTCACTGGTAGTGTTGCAGCTGTTGTGAAGGGTAAGGGATTTGCGGTGCTGAGCCAGCTGAGAGCGGTTTTGTGAAAAGCACATGAATGGTGTCTCTATCTTACGCATACTTCGGGACTGGTTCCAGTCACCAGCCATTAGCAGTTGGATGGCAGCGGAGTCTCTCCGCCAGGCATCACTTTACTCAAGAAAGTGAAAACAAACTCCGCCGCTTTATTCCGCAGCGCCGCTATTGGCTGCCGGGACAGGAAGCATGGCTGTGTCATATGGGCGTGACGTCACGCAGGTCCTGCAGCTCACCGGCCGCTGTCAGCTGTGTGGTCGCTGCATGTTTGGGGAGAGAGAAGATGAGCCAGGAGCTCCTCGAGCCGCACGGGAGTCAGGCCGACTCGGTAACCCGCCCCGGGGACATGAGGGAGGGAGGCAGGGGGGACCCCTTGTGTGTTGTAGTGTGTTGTTAGGTCCCCCTCAGGCAGCCCACTGGCCACTGCAGGCTCGTGTAGGGATAACTCCTGGGCCAGCTGAGCCTCTGATTGGCCACTTTTAAGCAACAGACGTTTGGTTGCATATATCTGTAGATACACGTGGAAGCCACCACTCTGCCCTGACAAGGCACTGTGTTAGTGAGGTCTCTAATCTAACATGTGTGAGTCCCATAGATGGGACATGCGCAGCATCTGCTATATGTGGGGATTGTTACGTATAAATGTAGGGGTGTGGTGGAAGGACATACAAGTGCAGTTTGTAGACTGTGGGTATTCTGATTGTTGTAGAAAAGTTTCATTTGCTATTCCAAATGAAAAAAAATCTTAACCCTATTCTTTGTGGCCTGCTGCCCGGTTCCAAACCATTTAATTGGTTGTGTGTTGAGAACCCCTGCTGTAGGGTATCAAAATGTCTTCTACTCCAGATTTGTGCTATAAGGCCTATCCCTTGCAACTATGTGCCAGTTCCCAGGGACATGAAAGTAACCTACCATCTATCTCTGCATCACAGAGATGCATGTTTGGAATCCACAGCTCATCCAATAGGGGACATTCATCACTGAAGTGCGCAGCTACTTCCTGACCCCCATCATAAAGGGCTTAAACCGGACCTTCACCATGTTTTATTGAAAAGCCGAAACCTTTAAATAACGATTCCCCAGCAAGTTTTTAGTCACTTATTATTCTTTCCCCCACTGGGCTGCAACTCTGTTCAGGACTTTAGGATATGGGTGCTGCCATCTTGACTCGGAAGCATCACACTTACTGAGGAGAGGAGAGTGGGATAAAGGGGGTTATAACTGTGCTTTTCTCAGACAGAGCAGAGCTGGGGTCAGGAAAATGTCAGCAATCCCAGAATGCAGAGCAGCACAGTAAGAATGCACTTCCTGTTTGCAGGCTGCCTGATGTCCCATGAGCCGCCATCTTGAATGTTTAAAGGCTCATAACATGCAGTAGATGCAGGTAGGATGATATTTAATGTGAGCAATCTGTATGTATAGGGTGTGGGAAACATATAAGATAGGCTTTTATTCGGCGTGAAGGGCCGCTTTAATGTCTGATTTTGGCTTTTCTAAGGATCTCTGGGATGCCCTAGGGGAGAGTTTTGAAAGTAACCTAAAGTAATTTTTGACCTTTGGTTGCATTTTCGGAACAGCAGTCGGAGATGATTCCATGTCAGGCCCTCGCCATTAGTCCCAGGAGCGCTGCCACGCCCCCCTCATCATTCATTGCAGCACGCCACCTACATTGTAGTGAATGGAGAGGGGCACGAAGGAGCTGCCAGCAGCTGTTCGGCCCTGGCCAGTTCAGGGTGCAATCAGGCGATTGGGTGAGTTGAGTCGAACTGATCACTGGCAATACAAAGTTCCCCATGGCCAAAGCACAGGACTTCTTGCCAAACACTGCTCTGAGAATTGTAGAAGCAACAGCACATGGGAGAGTTATCTTTGCTTTACTGTTTTCTGTGAAGCCATTGTGTTAAAAGCTAGAAGTTGAATATATATTTGCATCTAGCATAGAGGTGTGCGTGGCCTATACAAGAAATGTCTTAAGTCATCTTGACCTATTGATTTTAAATATATTATGGACTTGTTTGTGAGTGTGAGTAATACATAACTGTTCCCCCCCCCCCCCCCCGCTTTGCAGACAGACGACCAAGCCATGAAACCAGGTGCTTCAGAGGTGTTTTGCAGCAGGATTCTCAATATGGTGAACTCAGAGGATGTAAATGCCATTATCCTGGCTCAAAGGCACATGTAAGTGTACATGTTTTTATATTTAATCTTGGTTTGTTTGTTTTCCAACCAGTGGTCTTAGTACCACTTGTACTCACGGTCACTAGGTGTGAAAAGTGTGTGTGGGGGCGGTTTGGATGCCCTGCTCTTATAGACCAGGTGCTTTTAGTAGGAGTTATCTGTTCATTGAGGAGGACTCACATATTTGGGATAGATACCCCCTTTTCTAAGGTCTCCAAGGGGATGAATTTAGCCTTTGAGGACTTTGGTATCCTCAAAGATCCTTTAGACAAGAAGATGGATTCTCTCTTGAAGAAAGCATAGCAGGCTGAATCTTGTACTCTCAAAACAATTCTACTTGTGTTGCCAGGAATTTTACCAAAGTTCTGGCAGAACCTCTAGCGGCACTAAGGCAGAAAGTAGTCGAGATTATAGCATATCTAGACAACCTCCTCCTCTTTGCCCCAGATCAGGAGAGGTTGCTCAAGGATCTGGAATTGACTGTCATGAATCTCTCCACAGAGGGATTCCTTTAGTACAATGACCAGAAATGAGGCTGAGATGTGGCAAACCGTATTTAATCGTGACACAGTGAACAGAGCACACACCAATCAGACTGCTATAATCAAGTTAATCACAGGTGTGCAGATAAACAGCTAAACTGGAAAACGTGAAACACTCAGATTGCTGTGAAGTCAGGTAATATACATACATAGGAATTCAAGGAAAGTCCAAATGCAGATACTAAGCTGAAACAGGAAAAGTAAACACAAAGACTATGGCAGGGATCCAGGTTTCAAAGTTCAGGGTTTCAAGGTTCAAAGTCCAAGGTACAGAGTTCAGGTCTAGGTACAGGATTCCAGGTACAGGGTACAGACAGAGACTCAATGATCCACTAGATGAATGGGTGGATCAGCTTATATAGCCCAGGAAGTTGGCTAATTGCCAACACCTTTGCAAGAGAGGTCCATCTGCTGGTGGAGCGGGATATAGCGGGGAGAAAGCCTAGAGAAAGGAGCCAGCCAACAGTACTGAACAGCTGTGGAGGAACTCCAGACCTGACATTGACAAAGGATGGTTTGCTACGATTGGGTTAGATCCTGAATTACCAGAAGTCCAGTCTAGTCTCGTCACAGGTCAAGACTTATCTGTGGTTCGAGGTTAATACCTCAGAAAATCTTTCTGCAGATCTTTGGGCTAATGACCTTGTCCTTCCCTGCTGTAAGATGGGGTCAGCTACACTCAAGGACTCTACAGCTGAATATTCTAAACTCTTGGGACAGGTCTCAGGAGTCCATAGACAGGATAATCAAAGTCCTAGATTTAGTGAAGGAATCTCTGATTGGTGGCACGACAAGCACAGGTTTGTGACCGCTCAAAGGAAATAGTCCAGAAGACTG
Source organism: Gastrophryne carolinensis (assembly GCA_027917425.1). Lineage (NCBI taxonomy): Eukaryota > Metazoa > Chordata > Amphibia > Anura > Microhylidae > Gastrophryne > Gastrophryne carolinensis. Next base: position 282,346,626 of record CM051234.1, on the reverse strand, counting down.
AGCATATCCTAATCGAATCTCAGAAGTGATAGCTGTGAATGGGGCATTACTAGCCTTCTGTCCCAACCTCAAGGGTCATCACGTACAAATCGGAACAGGCAATGCCTCTACTGTGGCATATTGGAATCATCGGTGAGGGACAAAGTCATCCATCCTGCAACAAGCAAAAAAGGAAATTCTGATCTGGGCAGAATTGAGCCATTCATCCCTATCACCCATCCACCTGAAAGGTTGCCAAAATCTTTTTGTGTCGCTCTCTGCTATAGGAAGCAGAATGGTCATTGAACCAGGAGGTATACAATAATATTTGTGTCCTGAGAGGAACTCCGGAGGTGGACGAAACAACAAGCTGAAGAAGTTCTTCTCCCTCGATCCCTCTAGTCAAGCTCTAGGAATCACCATGGCGTTTCAGTCTGGATTACGTTTTTTCACCAGTTCGGATCCTCCCTCAGGTTCTAAACAAAATATCTTACCAGTTATCCATGATTCTTTTGGTGGCCCCATGGTGGACGAAGAGACCATGGTTTTCAACTCTCAACTTTAGGATGCTCTCAGTCCAAGAGCCTTGGGATCTCCTGGTGAGACCAGATTTTTTTTATCCCAGGGACCAGTGCTTTGTCAGGATCCGCAGCAGTGATGCCTGACACTTTGGACCCTGAGATTGCTATGCTCCTGAAAAAGGGGTTTTCCGAGGGAGGTTATAGGCTTCCAGCAGATAGGAGGTGACAAGGAAGATTTATTTGAAAATTTGGTAAACTTTTAACACCTGGAAGGTGCGTAATCAAAGATCCCCCTTTTAGTCTTTCAGTCATATCGGATTTCCTTCAGGAAGGAGTCGACCTGGGTCTCAGCATCAGTACTCTGAAGGTCCAATTAGCAGCCATTTTTTTTTTTTTGGGGGTAAGAGACTTTAATTTTTTTCACTGGTCAGGCGTTTTTTGCTAGCTGTCAGGCGGTTTGAGATTAGCTCCTCAATGAGATCTCGCCTGGGTCCATAGAGCTCTGACTGCACCACCCTTTGAACCTCCGTCGAGCTCTCATATTAAGTTTGCTACATGGAAGGCTCTTCAGCCTCAAATTTTCAAGGATCGCATAATATTACAGGTGGATCCTTGCTACCTTCCTAAGATCTCTTCCGACTTTTATCACGCTCAAGAGATTATCCTTCCATCTGCTGGGGATAGTGATTCCTCCCCGGGTTCCGTAGATAAGTCTTTGCATGTCAGGGCCTGTTTGCTGCAATACCTTAGGCAAGCAAAGTATTGGAAGAAGGCCGATAACTTATTTGTTTCCTTCTCTGGTCACATGAAGGGTGACCATGTTTCCTATGCGCAATGTTGGCACAATAAATGAAGAGTTTTGCTAACAACGGATCTCCTTCTCCAGGGCAGATCACAGCTCATTCTACAAGAAGTATTTCTACATCTTGGGCGAAGCAAGCTGGTGACTCTATCTGTAGAGTGGCAACCTGGTCTTCATCTAAGATGTTTGTTAATCATTACCACCTGGATCTGCTCACCTTGCAAGATCAATCCTTTGGCAGGGGTGTTACAGTCAGCCTTTCCCACCCAGTAGAGGTAGTATCTCGCTTATCCTCTCAGTGGTATGCTGTCCTAAGGATGTTTTGAGAAAACTTTAGTTACCTGGTAACTTCTTTTTCTAAACATCCGAAAGGGCAGCATACAGGCTTTTTTTTCTGTCTTTTTTCGATCTCTTGAACTACTGGTGTCTGGAGGAGGAGCTAAAGCTTTTGTGTATTCTGGTGGTCAGGTGTTCCCTTGTTGGGGGCAGAGCCTTAATATCTCAGTAGTATGCTGCTCTTATGTTTTTTTGGTAATAGGAGTTTTACATAGATGCTATATATCCCTTGCGTCCAATTAATTGAGGAGTCCTTTCCCATTGGGTGTGGTGCCTAGCTCCATGTCTCCTTGGTGGTAGTAGAGGCCATCAAATGAGATGCAAATCCTGTAGGACAAAGTGAATGAATTGAAATGATTCCAGATACATATGATGTCCAGATCGGCATGCCCCCCAGGGTTACCGCAGCACTTGTAGATTCCTGGCGCTTCCTCGCCAATGTTAACCAGGGCGGCCACTTCCCCGCTCCTTTGGGCCGTGCGTGCACTGTTGCTACCAGCCATTCAGAGCATGCGCGCTGCAGGGGGTGCGGCCACTCTCACTCCCATTGCTGAGTTCTACGAGCAAACAGAGCATGTTTGCTGAGCTATTAATATGCACAGCGAACAGCTCTGATTGGACGAGTATGAAAGGGAAATCTGGGGGGTTTCACACAGGAGGGCACAATGTCCCGGACGTGTGGAACAAATCCACTTTAAATTACTAATAACTTGGCTAACTTTGTACAACGTTTTCGGGGTGGAACTAGAAACCTCCAACGTTTCTTAAATACTTTCGATATGCATAGATTGTCCTTAGGATATTACCTGCAAGATCAATGCATTGTCCCTAAGAGTTTTTTTGATGTAATTAGAATTTTCTTGATTGCTGTAAATATCAATAGAATATCCTGAAGAATTTAAAGGCCAAAACCGACCCTAGAGTCTGAGACTCCAGGGCTGGCTGATTCACTCTCACTGGGCATTTGGAAATGGTATGCCCAGCTGTGTAAAACCTAGCAGTTCGCCCCAAATGTTTACCTCTCTCTCTCGAGCCCCAGCACATGTGCGGTTGCCCACTGATATGTGCGGCTGGGATTCCATTCAGCTTCTGCAGCCACACATTAATATGCATGGCCAGAAAAGCCGATTAGACAAGAGGCCACGCCGTTGACTGTGCTGGAGGTAGAGGAAGAAGAAAATCGCCTTCCATATTTTGACCAGAGCAAATAGACTGCATGGGACTGACACAGCATCAGGGACTGATCAGTCCCATTTAATGAACGTTTAGTATTAATTGAATATATCCTTTTTTTATCGTTCCTGCTAGGCTTGATCGATTTGAGAAAACCAATGAGATGCTCTTGAATTTTAATGGGCTTTCCAACACAAGACTACAACAGATGACTGATCGGTTTATACATCACACAAGGACTTTGGTGGAGATGAAAAAAGACTTGGACATCATTTTTAGACGGATAAGGTTAATATATATTGCTTTTCTTGGGGGGAGGGGGGCATTTTAACTATGGTTGTCATTTATTATATATGCTTGTATGACCTTTTTATTCTGCAATTTTAAAGTGGACCAACACCCAGGATTTTCACTATCCTTGGTGTTAGTCCACTTCTGCGGGGCACCCCGCTGTGTGAAACCCCCCAGAAAGCCCCTAAAATCTTACCTTTGTAGGCGACGGATAAGCCGCCGCCGCCTCTCGCGCGTCCCTCTTACAGAGCGCGCGCCTGCCATTTACAAACGGCAGGCGCGCCCTGCTAGAGGGACGCGCGGGAGGCGGCGGCGGCTTATCCGTTGCCTAAAAGGTAAGATTTTAGGGGCTTTCTGGGGGGTTTCACCCCGCGGGACATCCCGATTTCGGATGCCCCGCGGGGAGGGAGCTGATCAGGGGTGGGTGTTGGTCCACTTTAAAGCAGACTACTTTACTAGGTCGTTCCTCAAGGGGCAGAAAGGTGATCCTCCGGCTGGGGGGTTTTGGGTCTGCTTTAACTTAAAATAGATGAAACGCTGTGTGACACTTTCCATATGATAGTTGTGTTATGCTCCAGTTGGAGCTGCTCTTTTTTGCTTTTTATGTATTTTTGAAAGCTGCAGGCAAAGGTAATTGTTGGTAATAGTAAACTGAAGCAGAAATGTCCAAGATGCAAAGATGTACAAGTTCAGCCGATGACATTCTCTTTTCCATCCCGTCCCCATTCAGCTTAACAGAGTGGGATAGGATTGCTGGCCCCTATCTCCTCCCCCGCCTCTTCCTCCTCCAGATTCATTACATTGCTGTCAGCACAGAGAGCTGATTATTATGTGCATCACAGATCTAAGGCCACACCCACTTTTCATTCAGAAAGAAAAATCATAAGCTGAACCTGTAAACCTCAATATCTCAGCCAGTTCTTCTTCAATTTAAAAATGGAAAACAGTTTAGTTTGCCTGCAGTATCACTTTCTCCAACCTGTCATTTTGTTGAGTCAACTGTAGCTTAGCATCGCAATTTGTTGGTGCAGTAAGGAATCCATTTCGGAGGATTGTTATGCTTATATTCGATAATTAAAATTAACAACAAAGGAAAATGGCAAAAAAGACAAAACAAATTGTAACGGTAACTGTAACGGTAATCGGATATATTCCTGAAAACAGTATATGGATAATACAGTAGATATATCTATATATCTATATCTGAAAAATAGAATTCTCCCCACCAGTAATGCTCGAGATGTGGGTTAAAAAAAAAAATATGTACCTGGTCCTGGCTTGTTGCCAGCTCCCACAGCAGAGGAGTTGATGTTTTTTCTGTCCAGCTGCTAGTTCCTGGACTTGTTAAGTGAGTATCATTGCCCAATCTTGTATCTTGCATCAATCTTGTATGTTTCCCCCACCCTGTACATACATATTGATCACATTAAAAATCATCCTACCTGCATCTACTGCATGTTATGAGCATTTAAACATCCAAGATGGTGTCACATTGAGCATAAGGCAGCCTGCAAACAGGAAGTGTCTTCTGACTGTCGCTCTGCATTCTGGGATTGCAGTCCTTTCCCTGTCCCCAGCTCTGCTCTGTCTGAGCAAAGCACAGCTATAACCCGCCCCCTGCACTTTATCCCGCTCTCCTCTCCTCAATATATCAAGATGACAGTGCCCGTATCCTATAGTCCTGAACAGAGTTGCAGCCTGATGGGGAAAGAATAATAAGTGACTAAAAACTTAAAATGTATTAATTTTAGATGCTGGGGGATAGTTTTTTTTTTAATGGTTTGGGCTTTTCATTAAATCGTGCTGAGGGGCCAGTTTAAGTGCTGATTCAGGATATATAGCCTTCCAAACACTTCTACTGTAAACTCTCCGCTCCGCTCTCCATATGAGTTTCCAATGTAAACGGTACTGAGCTCCGCTTCCGTGGGTCATGGCAGCGCTGATAGATTATTGTGCTGCAAATCGCCAAAACAGTCTGCGTGGGACACATGCTGAGTATAACGTTTTTTGGGGTTTTTCTTTGCTGAAAATGTTCTTAAACTAAATTGCACATCTAGCTAATATTAGGGGTTGTCTAAACTCCGTTTCCCAACATACATCTCTGTAAACCCAACATCTTTACCCTTTTTCCCAGGGTGGTGCGCTAATGGATCAATGTTTCTGGTTGCAACACCTGTGTGCTTAAAATCTTTGTTCAGCTGTGTATCTGCACCGTTTAATACTGTTCTTTGTGTCCCCCTGTTGAGGGGGTTATACTTCTGGTACATAGCTAAAATTAAATCTTCATCTCCGTATTGACAGAACACACACAATAATATGTTTACTGTGATGCTTCAGCAATTGTATCCAACCAATATGAAAATAAGAGCTTTTGACTTTAATCTATTTTAACATATTTTCTTAAAATATTACATTGGTGGGTGAAATAATTGAAGCACCCCAGAAAACATTGTTGCATAATGAAAGAAAGTTTAGCTGTTTGGTTTTGGCAATTTCATGCCTACAACCCGTAATGTCACCGATATGAAGTGGTGAGCTACTGGCAGTATGAAATAGTGTTGCAGAAGACAGACTGTTCCTCAGTGTACAGCAGATAACAGGAGCTTCTTGTGTTTCCTTCTGCAGGATGTTGAAAGGGAAATTGGCAAAGCAATACCCGGAGCATTTCAACAGTAAGTTCAATAGCGTTATATTACTTATGAGCAATATGGGTCATTTTTCAGACCAGAAACCATTCCTTTAGTGTTGATAAGCTCTGTGCAGTAATTAATAGCCGGCAATGTTTGATAGAGTTCGTTAGTATTGACATGACGCCTCACATTAAAAAAGCTACTAGGAGAGAGATATGTTGGTCACCTTTCAACAATGCTGTTAATAATATATATATATATATATATATATATATATATATATATATATATATATATATATATATGTCTACCCCAAGTCTATACACCAGCTTAGGCTCGGAGGCTGTTTTTCACTTGGACATATTGTTTATGTATTTTAATGTTCTTATTCTCCAAAGGAGAAACAGCAGCCATGAAAACTGGCTATAAATTCTTATGCCCCTGTTAGTTTTACATACTAGTTAGTGAAATAGGACATTTTCGGACAACTAGCCTTGTTCAGGCTGTATGTACATTGCCGTGTTGTGCAAGCAACAAATCTGAAAATTGGAAGGAAAGGGTCAGTTCAGGAAAAAACATAAGAAAGCCATAGTCCTTTTTTTTTTTTTGTCTCCCACAGCTTACCAAAGCTTACCCAAAATTGAGTCCCACAATGACCAGATTTGATCTCCATTCACTTGTCTTTAGCATGCTCCCCTATTAATTGTGATTTGCCTGGACAGACCCTTTACGTTTATCTTATGGGGACAGTTTAGCAGTATGCATTTTCTCTGTTTTTTGTCTTTTTTTTATCCCATTAATGCTAAAAACATGTTACTCAAGGCATGTAAAATCCATGCCAGCCAATGTAATATTCTAAAGACATTCATTTTGGTGTAAAGCAGCATGGTGTTAATGTTCTTATTCTCCATAGGAGATGAAATGTTATTTATCTCTGACTATATGGACACTTGAAAACACTGGGATTTATTATGTGCCTGTTTTACTTAATAGTTAGTGAAATAGGACTCCAACCATATTCTTAGTGTACGTCCCGTTTATTCATCTTCAGATGTCACGTGACTGCAGAGCAGAAAAAGTGGCCCCTCCCGGACTATATATACCGAGGCACCACCCACAGAACCCCAGATTTTCTCTGCAGTCGCGGACTGCCAGGACGAGAAAGTGGCTCTCTCTTTTCAGGCAGGTGAGCGGGGTCTTTGACCCTATGGACCAAAGGGTAGACGGTTCAGGCCATGGTGAGCCTTATGGGATGCCCTGCCCGCATTTGTGCCTGTCACCCCCTTTCCCTCTATAGCGGTTCCCCGACCGATGTCTTCCCTCCTTCTCTGTGTCTCTCAGGGGAAAAGGGGGGGGGGGGGGTGTTCCTTGTATCTGATGTATTCTTGTATGGTGTGGCACCTTTGATTTTTAGGCTCTGGCTTATGCGGAGCGCTTTAGAAGTGATCCCTGGTTGATTGGTTGCACTGGTTGTTCTTTTTCTAACATTGCGCTACTGTACACCGCTTGGCTGGGGGCGGCGACATTTACCTCAGACGCCTTGGTGCAGCCATTGGCTGTCCAGCTCACGTGGGTGCGTCTTTTCGCGCTCTTCGGAGGGAGGTGGTCGGGGCGGGTGACGCATTTTGCGTCACTCCTCCGCGGCCTGCCCCTCGAGGTATATGTCCGGGCGCCATCTTGTCTCGGCGGTGCTGCTGACGTCTCGTGTGCGGTCTGTAAGTGCCCTCGCATGCTATTTTTTATCCATTACTGTGTTATGCCTTGTGCTTACGGGATCTTTTTCTGTCTTATAGGCCTATAGAATCAGTGGTTTCTCCCGGCCTTTACTTTCATTGCGGTGCATTGGGGGCATCCCGGGTTTGCTTCGGCATTATTCCCATTTGGCCTTGCAAGCCACAATAATCACCATATGGAGGCTTCTCAAGACATTGAGTCCGGGGTTCCTTCGGGACAAGGCCGGTTCTGTACTGATTGTGGGATTTCTCCTGTTCCTAGCGACTTCAAGGTCTGTGTCTCCTGCGCCCAGCAGACTGTTGCGTGGTTGTCTGGGATGCCCCTGCTGAGGGCCCCCTCCCCTGAAGCCTTGCCTACTCCCTCTCTCTTGCATTCGGCTCCGTTTGTGGCACATGCTTCAGGGGATGCCCAATCTGATTTTGCTACTAGATTGGCTGATCTGGAGAGGCGGATGGGTGGTTATGAGCCACGCAAGGCTATTGGCAAGACACAGCATTTGATTGATAATTCCTATGTTTGCCCCATGACTTCTGAAGCGCTGGAAGACATTGTTGGTTTTTCCCCCGGATGGGTTAATTATTCTCTGAGTCTGAATCTGAGGATCAGAATAGGTCTTTTGATGAGCCAAAGACTGGGTCCAAGCCTTGTGATACAGCTGATACTGATAGGCTTCTTGCCCATTTATTTGAGGTGTTTGAAATTGCTCCCCACAGCAGCTGGGAATTCCCGGCTCAGGCTCATTTTAATAATCTCATTTTACATGAATGGGAAAAACCCAGTAGGCTTCCAGGTGTACCTAAAAGCTGTGACAATAGGTATCCCTTTCCCATGGATACCGCTAAATTATGGTGTTCCCCACCTGAGGTTGAGGCACCAATTCTGGGACTATCTCATACCTCTGTGCTGCACTCACCTGATACTACCACATTAAAAGATGTGGAAGACTGGCGCATTGATCAGCTGCCTACACATGGTTTTGCCTGTGCGGGGACCGCGCTGCGTCCAGTGTGTGCATCTGCTATTACTACTGTGGTTATTAGAATGTGTGCCAGAACCTCTGCCCTGCTGGTTGCCTTACACCGCTCTGTTTGGCTGCGCCAATGGATGGCTGATATTGCCGCTAAGAAGGCTCTTACGGGGGCCCCTTTTAAAGGTCTGCACCTTTTTAGAGTACGTCTGGATCTGTTTGCCAAGGAAGGTAAGCTGCCTCAGCGCAAGAAGCTGTTCAGGCCCTTTCGGGGGTCCAGAGTTGCTCTGTCCCCCTTTTATGCCCCCAGAAGAGGAAGGGGAGCTTCCCCCGCAGGAGGCCATGGTGAGTCATGGGGCAGAGGCAGAGGACGTGGCAGACCCGGTCCTTCTGGGGTTCTAAGCCAAAATCCTCTCCCAAACCTCCGCAGGCATGAAGGGGCTCCCTCACCCAGGGTTTGTGAGTTTTTTGCTCACGTCTGGAGACGTCTTGTCTCAGACCGGTGGATTCAGGAGGTAGTCTCCTCCGGTTACAAGTTTATAGCCTGGCCGCCCCCAAGATTCATAAATTCACTTAGGGCTCAGGACCCCCTGTCAGCTCGGTGCGTGTGCTTGGCTGTCCAAAATCTACTGGAATTGGGGGTCATTTGCCCGGTCCCTCTGCGGGAAAGGGGCATGGGCTATTATTCAATCTTTTCACTGTTCCAAAAAAGGACAGATCAGTCAGGCCTATCCGGGATTTAAAGCTCCTCAACAAATTTGTCAGATTCAGGCACTTTCGCATGGAGACTCTGCATTCTGCCATAAATTCCCTTCGTCCAGGGGACTTCTTGGCCTCTATAGATATCAAGGATGCTTACCTTCATGTGCCTATTTTTGCAGGCCATCAAAAATTTCTCCGGTTCGCAGTGGAAGATCAGCATTACCAGTTTTTGGCTCTGTTATTCGGTCTTACTTCGGCTCCCAGGGTGTTTACCAAGGTTTTGGCAGGAGTTATGGCTCTGTTGAGATCTCGGGGTATTCGCATTCTTCCTTATCTGGACGACATTCTTGTAGTTTCCCAAACTTTGCAACAAGCAGAGTTGGATGTTCAGAAGGTGGTATCCACTCTGGAAATGTTTGGCTGGGTGATCAATCTTCCCAAATCTCCCCTGTCTCCTTCCAGGGTAAAGTCATTTCTGGGCATGACTCTGGATACATCTCAGGTCAAGGTCTTTCTCCCTCAGCTGAAGAGAGTCTTCAGTCACAAACACAGCTCCTTCTGTCTTGCCCTCGTCCGTCCATCAGACAGGCAATGCAGCTGGTGGGTTTGATGGTGTCCAGGTTCGAGGCTGTCCCATATGCTCAGTTTCACATGAGACCTCTCCAGGTTCATCTCTTGTCAGTATGGGATCGGGACCCAGGGACCCTGCATCAGGTATTTGTACTGCCCCCTCTGGCCAGGCGGTCTCTGTCATGGTGGCTGGATCCAAGGAATCTGCTAGTGGCCAGATCTTTTCTGACTCCCTGCTGGGAGGTGGTCACCATGGATGCCAGTCTGACTGGTTGGGGGGGCTTTTGGAAGTCCCTGAAATTCCAGGGGCAGTGGGGTCCTCCAGGAGGCCCATGCCCCAATCAACATTCTGGAACTGAGGGCAATAAGGTTAGTGCTTTCCCATCTGACCACATGCCTTTGCGGTCTGGCGGTACAGATCCGCTCAGATAACCCGACGGCGGTTGCCTACATCAATCATCAGGGAGGAACCAGGAGCAAGGAAGTATCCCTGATTCTGTCATGGGCAGAGGACAATGTTCCCTGCATCTCGGCTTGGTACATTCCGGGGATGGAGAATCTGGAAGCAGACTCTCTGAGCAGGGGGGCTTCTCGCATGGGAGAATGGTCCCTCAGCAACAGGATGTTTCACTCTCTGTGCCTCCGTTGGGGCCAACCGGATGTGGACCTGTTTGCGTCCCGTCACAAGCTTCCAGCCTTTGTCTCCCTGTCACAGGATCCCCTGGCCCTGTCAGTGGATGTTCTAGCAATGTCTTGGAAGAGCTTTCAGTTCCTATACGTGTTTCCTCCATTCCCTCTGCTGGGCAAGGTGCTGCGCAAAATAGCCCAGGAAGGGGAGCCAGCCATTCTGGTGGCCCCATGTTGGCCAAGAAGAATTTGGTTGGCAGAAATAGTACAGCTGGCAGTAGATCGTTTCGTTCTGCCCTTGGTGCCAGACCTGCTCACTCAGGGGCGGCTGTGCCACCCCAATTTACAAACGCTGGCTTTGACGGCCTGGCTGCTGAAACCTCCATCTTGATGGAAAAGGGATTGCCGGCCTCTGTAGTTAATACCATGATCAGAGCTAGGAAGAAGTCTTCTTCTACCATTTACTACAGGGTTTGGCGTGCTTACATTGACTGGTGTGAGTCTAGGTCACTTCCATGTCGAGTGTTCTCTATTCCCAGAATATTGGAATTCTTACAAAATGGCTTGGACATGGGTTTTCAGCTTAGTACTCTGAAGGTCCATGTTTCTGCTCTGGCTGTTTTCTTCCAAAGATCTTTTGCTCAGCATCATCTGGTTAAGACTTTCTTTCAAGGTGTTACTCATTTGTGTCCTCCGGGCAAGCCCATGTTACCTGTTTGGGATTTGAACCTGGTTTTGTCTGCCATGCAAGGGTCTCCCTTTGAACCCTTGCAGGAGGTGGCTTTGTCCACTCTCACTGTCAAGGTAGCTTTTTTGGTGGCTATTACCTCAGTCAGGAGTGTTTCTGAATTGGCTGCGCTTTCCATCAAGCCTCCTTATTTTGAAAGACACCAGGACAAGGTGGTGTTTCACTTTAAAACTGACTTTCTGCCTAAGGTTGTGTCTGCTTTTCATCTCAATCAGGACATTGTGTTGCCTTCTTTGTGCCCTAACCCTGGTAACCCCAAGGAAAGGGTGTTACACTTTCTTGATGTTGTTAGGGCTGTGAAATTCTATTTGGTGGCTACTGAACCCTTCAGGAAGACTGATGCTTTCTTTGTGGTTCCGTCTGGTCCTAAGAAGGGCCAGGCTCTTGCTAAATCCACATCAGCAAGTGGATCCGTCAGGCCGTGATTCAGGCCTATTCTGCTAACTGAAAGAAACCTCCTTTCCGCCTTACTGCTCATTCTACTCGGGCTATTGGTGCCTCTTGGGCTTTTCAGCACCAAGCTTCTGTTGAACAAGTTTGCAAGGCCGCAACTTGGTCTTCTGTTCATACTTTTTCTAAGTTTTACAAGGTTGATGTTAAGGCCTCAGCTGATGCTGCTTTTGGCCGCAAAGTTCTGCAGGCGGCAGTGGTTTAGACTGCTGTTGCTTTTGGGGATCCCACCCTACCTTACGGACACTGCTATTGGATGTCCCATGTGTAAGGATATCTTTCGGAATGGGACGGGATGTACACTAAGAATAATACAATTCTGTGATTACTCACCTGTAGAATTGATATTATGAGTGTACATCCCGTCCCGTTCCGCCCCACCCTTGTTGTTCTTGTTACCTCTTTGTGATTGTTGATTATTTCTCCCGGCTTCTGTTAACTGCTTTTTTAAATACTGGGGTGCCTCGGTATATATAGGCCGGGAGGGGCCACTTTTTCTGCTCTGCAGTCACGTGACATTTGAAGATGAATAACCCATGTGTAAGGATATCTTTCGGAATGGGACGGGATGTACACTCATAATATCAATTCTACAGGTGAGTAATCACAGAATTGTATTTTTTCCTTGGCCAACTAGCCATGTTCGGGCTGTGTGGACATTGCCGTGTTGTGCAGGCAAGAAAACTGAACAGGGAGCATCTGAAGGAAAGGGCCAGTTAGGAAAAAACATAGGAAAGTCCTAGTCCTTTTGTCTCTTACAGCTTACCAGGTCCTAAAATTGAGTCCCATAATGATCAGATTTGTTCTCTGTTCACTGGTTTTTAGCATGCTGCCCTAATAATTGTGATTGAAGAGGTGTGTTTTGCCTGGACAGACCTCTTATGTTTATCCTATGGGGCCAATTTAGCAGTATGCATTTGCTGTTTTTTGTTTTTCATCCTATTAATGCAAAAAACACTCAAGGCTCATGCAATTCATGCCAGCCAATGTAATATTCTAAAGACATAAATTTGGTGTTAAAGAAGCCCAAATGCTCTCCATTTTCATTTTATATTAAAACATATATTAGAAATAGACATACTAATACTAGAACTACTAGTACATACTAGGGGGGCTAACCAGTTTCTCTTTAAGTTCACACATTAGCTAATATCTGCATTTCATTGCATAGAAACTGCTATACAAGAGTTCCATGTCATAGTCACAACAGGTGTGAGAGCAAAGTAGCTGCTTAAAGCGGACCAAAACCCATCGAGCTTATAAATATAAATTTGGCCAAGGCCCTGCTAATACTCTCTCACTTTTTTTTGCTGTCCCTCTCTGTAAGATTGCAGACTATCAGTCATTGCATAAGTGTGACAATGACATCATTGCCAATGAATAGTAGAGGTGGGGCTTTACAGCTAAAACAAGCAGCTTTAGTGGGGAGCAGAGTGAGACAGGAGCAGGGAAAATTGCTAAAATGTACTCCTCATGGGGGGAACAATTCAGGCAATGCTAGTTAAAAATGTGGGTTTTGGTCTGCTTTAACAGGAGGTTGTGACTAAATGGTTTTCCTTTTAGCACTGTCCTTATTAAGGTAATACTTCTGCTAGATCAGTTTCACCCTTTAAAGTGGACCAACACCCAGGATTTTGACTATCCTGGGTCTTGGTCCACTTCGGTGGGGCACCCCCGATCGGGGTGCCCCGCTGTGTGAAACCCCCCCTAACCCCCCGAAAAACTCACCTCTCCCCGCTCCCAGCGCCGACGTACAAGGGAAGATCTGGAACGTCTAAGCGGCGGCGAGTTGGGGTGAGTTGGGGTGTTTGGGGGGGGTTTCACCCCGCGGGACATCCCGATCTCGGATGTCCCGCGGGGTGGGGGGTGATCGGCCCGGGAATCTTATAGATTCCCGGGCCGATCACCCGTGGGTGTTGGTCCACTTTAAGAAGAAGTCCAGTTCAGAAGTGCCATATGGGGCTCGAGGTGACTCGCTTACCGTACCGCTGCCAGTTTGGCTCCCGCACCCGTGGTTTGTGAAGCCTGGTTTTAGCAAGTGGTTGATATTACCTGTATATTGCCAGCTTCCATTGAGACCGATGTTGTACTCTTAGGAAAAGTTAAACAAAAAAAAAAATAACCTATAGGCTGGTTTCACACTAATTGCAAGCTTATACTTGAATTCAATTCATCTAAAAAATGTTTTTTTTGGGGGGCCTGTTGGGAGGATCTGCGGCACTGCTTAATTAGACAAGGTGGCTGCTCCTGCAGCAACAAGGGTCGGTGGAATAGACAGTGGCTCCAAAATGCCGCAAGTGGATCAGGATAATTGTTCTTGTTCAGAAATTACCCAGCCGTCCTCCACCTCTTTCTTGTGCCAGCTTTTCTTTCTCTTAGTCCCTGTTTGGTACTGACGTGGCTTTTCTCATTCTATAATGCCCCAAAATGTCATGTTGTTATGGCGCACCTCAAATTTCCAAGTCATTATTTGCTGTACTGTATTGAATCAGGGGCTCTACCCTATGATTTGTTCCTGTTTATTGGTCTTTAATAAAAACAGATTATACAAAAGATGTTGCTTCCTATGGAATTAATGCATTCAACCTATTTCTTAAATTCAGGTGTTCACGAATCGCCTAGCATAGAAGATGATGATGAGTTTGACCCGATCCCTAAGAGTACAGCCACTACCATTGCTACTTCAGAACAGAGCACAGAATCATGTGACACCAGTCCATCCATCATCTCGCCCACTATAAGTCAGGACTATGAAGACTTATCCCAGGCTCCCTCTGATACTCCATCTACCAATGGGCAGATTCTGACAGATGATGAAGTAGCTCATGAGGACTAGGTGACTGCTGGGATGGTGGCTAAATGAAAGCTTCACAATGGGACAATATGCATTCTTTACCCTGCTCAAGCGATGGCATTTAAACCTCCTTTTAATGTAACTCGGGTTAATATCAAGAAATCCAAGTAAATCTTGAGCACACTACTTTCAGCATTAGCAACAACTTGAATGCAAAGCTTCTACAACTGGAGATAAAAGCTCGCACTTTTCACTACCCTCTGGATCGAGACTACGACTGCAGGCTGCACTTTCCCAATCCTGTTTCTGCGCCTTGTACATACTTTGGAAATCTCATAGAAATCACAGGCTACCGCTATTTTTATCATTTCAGTTTTAGATTTGTTTTGTACATTATTTTAGGTTACTTTTTTGTCTTTTGACAAAGATATTTTTCCCGCAACTAATTCCGATAGACACGATTTTATCTTGTAAGCTCTTTATCGGGCTTTGGTATGATCCAGGCAGCTGACCCACATGTTGGCTAGACTTATCCAGGATAAGTGTTAGATAACTCGCCAATTAAAATAATGCCAATGGCTTGTCCATGTTTCCCCAGCTTTACTCTAACACAATGATTTACTTGGTACATGCCTAACAGCCTTGATCTTCCTTGCTGCAAAGTACCTCTCGGCTTCTGTAAATGGACTTAATCATTAAATACTGTATAATAGTTATGTTCAAGCTTTAAATGTATGACATTTTGTATATCTGTCCTAATTTTGTCATTTATATTTATAAATAATGTTCCTGCAGCTACCATTACTATCGCTATTCTCTGTGTAAATGCTTTCGTATTTTTAAAGCGGAACAAGACCCATCAGCGGCCGGCCTGGAATCTAAAAGCCTCTAGGACTGGCCGCTTGCTTTTTCCTGGGGGATCCCTTTTAATTATAGGTTTAATAGCGGCAGGAGCTGGTGGGTTAGGGAGTCTTGGACAAGCACTCTTGCCAGAAAGCCCAGCAGCACTTCCTGTTTGCAGGTGGCCTGCAAATGCATGTACCGCCATCTTGTTTTTAAAATTGACCCCAGCAGGAGTTTTTATGTGCAATAATCTAAATTGCCCTGGGGAGGGATACATATGAGCAATGTTTGTTGTGTCGGTCTAGTTTAAGTCATTTTTTGACTGTTGGTCCGCTTTCCCATTTAATTTCGGCATATATGGCCTGTTCCAAATGTCTGAAAGGGGTTGTTATTCTGACCCTCATGTAGCTCTACAGACAGGTTTGATGAGACGGGCAGATGTACAGTTTGAGTAATGAGCTTTTTCCTGCTGTGTGTTTAAGTGAATTTGTCACCAGAGAAACTCAGAATTGCATTTGGAAGCTTCAGTTCAAGTAGGGCCCCTAATCAATAGGCTGGTCTTAACTTTTTCAGAAAGAGTTGCCCATTAATGCTAATTTACTGGGGGGATGTGGGGTCTTCTTTGAAAACACAACATGTATTTTTTTTCTTTATTTCAGGGGGCTGGCAGCCGTTATGGGGCTCAGGGCCATGTTCTTTTTTTTCTGTCCGCCAAACTAGGCCAGCCCACGTGACCGCCAGTGTCCAATAACAGGGCTGCATTGCAGTCAAGGCATGAAATAATGGTTGAAATTTTGGGGGCTTGCGCGAGTCGATGCGGACCCACACCCTTTATGTAGGAAATTGGTGTGGGTCTGCTTTAAACAAATTCAGCTAAAAAAAACTGCAACAGTCTAATCTTCTAAGTGGTTTTGTTGTACCTCTACTACTTCTCAGGCTCGTCCTTCTCTGAATAGATGACCATAACAAACACATTAAAACTACCAACACCGACATAAATTCAGTTATACATGTTAATACCATATTTTCTCAAAACATCCTTTGGGCAGCATACGCCTGAGACCTCCGGGCTCCTCCCACCAAGGGAAACATGTGACCACCAGCCAGAATAAAGTCTTGACTCCTTCTATTCCCCAGTTGTTTTTGTGTTCCTCTAGGAGGTAGGAGCCAGACCACTAGCTCCTGAACCAGGAAGGTTTAGGTAAGTATACTTTCCGGTGCTATGGGCCTGTGTTACAGAAGGGGGTCCATTCTCAGTCCATTCTCAGGGGCCCGGGATACCCTCAGGGATTCTGGCCAGTTCCCATTCTTTAAACTTAAAGGAGGGTAAGCAAGGTTTTTCCCTCTTACGGAGTATGATTGGATGGAAGAAGCTGGGGTGGTCGGACCCCTTTAGGGAAACATAATTTATGTATATATATTTTATGTTGATATATGACTATCTGGAAGTTCCCTGAGAAAATGGTTACTCTGGGATACTTTTTTCCCAAGTTTTAATACACTTTAAATTTGTATGCGCTGTATCTTTAAGAGACGGAGAAGAGAGAAGAATGACTCGTTTTTCGCTCTCTTCCCTGCCGAGCCCGGACAAGTGCGGTTGCGGCCTTCTTACCTCCGGAGCGGCTGCCGGCCGGATGGTGGGGTCGAGGACGGCAGGACCCGAGGATTCCTTCTGCTGGAGCTTTGGGAACATCGCTGTCCGGGAAAGGTGTTGATCGCGCGCGCATGGCGCATTTCCAATATAGTTTCCTTACAGGAAATTAGGATTAGGCTTCTTCCGCCCGGGATGCGGTGACATCACAATCCCGCTCCCGGGTTTTTCCTGCTCTGCCACAACACGTGCTAGACCTTTAAAGTGGAAAGCACAGTTTTGGGCTATTGTTTATTATGGCCTCCCTTTCCATGATCATGGTGAAAGGGGTTAATTACAATTATTAGGATTTTGCTCCTGTCCTATTTAGGCGGACTCAGGAAACAAATCATCGGTGCCTCATACCAGAAAGGATGGCGGAGCAAGCGGATGATGGAAATATTGAACCTATGATCGGTTCTGTTGGAAGATATCTCCACAGGAGAACCTAATGTGGATTAGGAATCTAATATTCCACAGCCTGCCGATTCTGGGGAAAAAGGGAGGTGGAAAAAGGGAGGTGGAGCCCTGGTAAGTCACTTTAATTTGTAAATAAGTGTCTTTTTTGCGCATGTTTACCGGGATAGGATTTGGTTCAGACCTGTATAAGGTTTTAGATGTGACCGCGGATAGGAAGAAGTGTTCCCTGCCCGGCCTAATACGTCGGCTAACTGGGATTTTTTTTCCCAGGAGTCCTTTTTTGGCGCTGCTTTCTTAGCAAAGACACCACTAAGAGTCTCAGGGGTGGCTCTTCTTCCGCAGCCTCTACAGGAAGAGGTAATATTAGTTACACTTTATGTGCGATCTATCAGGCCAAACCCAGTAAGCAATGACGCCATAATATTTAGGGGAGCCAGGCTAAAAGGGTTTCTCCATGGCCTGGCGAAATCTTTTTGCCCTTTCATTGAAAGTGGAATTACAGTAAGGGGTCTCATAGATTTTTTTTTTTCAAGCCCCTCCTTAAAGATTTTTTGATTTCTCCCTTTCCCAAGGGCAAGGAAGAAAGGGAAGCTGTTCAAAGGAGTCTTATGGACATGAGGTCTAGGGGAGTAATTATACCAGTACCTCGTCCTCTACAGGGGGCAGGGTTTTAGTCCAGCATTTTTTAGTATAAGACCTCAGCAGGATTCAGATTTTTTTCTGTACCTAGTGAAACAATATTTATGTCCAGAACAAGCATTTCCGTTGGAAACTATCTTTTTTAGTCTAGAACATGCTTCCCCAGGGTGCCTTCATGGTGTCAATAGATTTGATGGATGCTTATGGCAAATAACAATGAATCCTCACACAGTTTTTATGAGACCGGATCTTGCACTTCCAGTTTTAATGCCTTCCCTTCGGTCTGGCCTCAGCTCTGCCAAACAAGGGACATGTTGTTGAAAGATCTCAGTTACACCCTGAATCGGTTAACCTATCTAGCTTGGAGTTGAACCTCGGAAAATAATCCGTGGTGCCCTCACGGGTAATGGCATATTTGAGGTTTGAGATCTTTCGTTACGCCAGGTTCTGATTCTGCCTCATCAGAAGATTTTACTCTTCAGGAAGCAGTTCGGTCTCTCTGCACATGCACAGCGTCCTCCATAAGACAAGCGAGGAAAGTTCTGGGGCTATTGTCACTAGAACTAGAACTATTACTGCCTATTCCAGATGAGGTGAAATGTTCCCTGATTTGATGACTGAGAGAAGATTGGTTTTCAGAGGGACTACCCTGGAGGTATCCCAAAGAGATGACAATAGTTCGGTCGCGTCAGCTTGGGGCTGGGGAGCCCATTGCAAGACTTGGACGGCAGGGGAAGTGTCCAAGACCCTGGGCCAGTTCTCTTCAATTTGAGAGAACGGTTGGCAATACAAGTAGCATTGTGGGCACTGATATCACACCTAAAGGATCTACAGGTACAAGTACCTATTCCTTTGAGTACTTCTCATGAGTGGGTCAGATTGGTCAGTCACATCTAGGAAGCTGGCATTTAACCCTTACACAGCTTTTCAGTCTAGCCTTTGTTTATCGGTTCAATGGTTCCACTTGGCCACCTCTAGTCCTAGGTGAACCTCTTTTCCCTAGGCGGACTCTAACCCTAGGCGGACTCTAACCCTAGGCGGACTCTAACCCTAGGCGGTGTGTAAAACTAGGCTGGCGTCTAACCCTAGGTTGTGTCTAACCCGTGGTAGGCTCAACTCTAAGGCTGCCGATGACTCTAGGCTGCCATTGGCCCTAGGTTAAGTCGACCCTAGGCTGACTAGCCTTACACTTACCCGGTTAATACGGTTAAGGAATCGAGCATGATCAAGTCCAGGTTATGTTACTTCAGACCTGATCTATTGGAAGATGTTGTTTACTGGGTTTTCACTGCTGCACGCAGAATCAGTAGCGTTCAGGCCTGATCTTGCCATCATCCTTTCTTTTTATTTTTCAGATCCAGTAATCTGGGAATGGATCTTGGCTATTACCTGATATCTCATCTGATATTCTTTTAACACAAGGATGGTCCTTCTATCGTTCGCGAATGAAGGAGCTTTTTATTTAAATGCTTGTATGTTACAGCACTTCTGTTGAAGGGTCTTTTCAGAACCTAGGATGGGAGGGTTCCCATTGGTTGGTTCGTGTCCTCGTAGTTCCGAGGGCAGGACTAAGTATGTTTAGACTACTTAGTATCTTAGATAGCTTATAGGTTACCATGCCTAGTGGTTTCACATCTTTTTTTCTGTAGACGTACTTCTACATCTTGGGCAGAGCAGGCTGGGATCTTTATGGAACGGTCTGTAAAGCGGCCACTGGATCCTCTGCCTAGGCTTTTGCTAGATGTGATTGGTGGATCTTCTGTCCAAGAAGGACCAGTCTTTTGGCAGAAGTGTCCTTCATGCTATTCTTCCCACCCAACAAGGTAGTTCTTGCCTATCCCTCAGGCGTATGCTGCCCAAAAGATGTTTTGAGAAAACTTAAGTTAGGTACCTGGTAACTTTTTTTTCTAAACATCCGAAAGGGCAGCATACGCCGGCTCCCCCCCCCTTTATTCATATATGGAGTTGGATTATGTATTATTTATATATTGGAGTTGTGGGTCTGTTTATTTTCTCTCTTTATGATCTCTACAACAACTGGGGAATAGAAGGAGGAGTTGAGACTTTATTCTGGCTGGTGGTCATGTGTTCCCCTTGGTGGGAGGAGCCCAGAGGTCTCAGGCGTATGCTGCCCTTTTGGATGTTTAGAAAAAAAAGTTACCAGGTACCTAACTTAAGTTTTTCACACTACAAGACACACCTAGGGTTTATAGGAAAATAAGAAAAATTATTTTGAATCAATTGGTGTGCTAAGCTCCACCCCCGCCCCCCAAGATCATCCCATAACAGGCAGTGTGCAGCATCTCCCTCCAATCACCTTTTAACAGGCAGTGTGCTGAACTCCCCCATCACCCTATAACGGGCTGTGTGCAGAATCCCCCCCCCCCATATTATCCTATAACAGACAGTGCGCTGAATCCCCCCCCCCCCCCATCACCCTATAACGGGTGGTGCGCAGAATCCTCCCCCCCAATCATCCTGTAACAGGCAGTGTGCAGAATCCCCTGCTATTGGAAGAGCATCAGCTGGGAAAACAAGGCCAAGGCTGAAAATCAAACATTGATTCCTAGATCTTCGGGTGAGAGCCATGGAGAAGTGCCCCTGAAAGGTATCTGCAAGAAGGCCTCTGAATCGCATTGGAAGGTCTCAGCCAGTCAGACTGGGATTGGATCTCTTTCCAAATGGTAATAGGGCCTGTAGGTCACTCAGGGTTTTAAAGAGGAATTTGGTTTTCACCCTCCTGTGTTATTCTATGTATACAGCACTGCAGAGACAGAAAAGTGGCTCCTCCCGGCCCGATATATACCAGGGACCTCCCACAAATTCCCCAGTTCTTCTCTGCAGTCTGGGCTGCGATGACTAGAAGATGACTCTCTACTCGCAGGTGAGCGGGGCTATTAGCCTGCGGCCCTGTAAGGCTATTCCCACCCATTTCCTTTTACTGCCTCCCAGCTTAGGCTGCACTGGTTCAGGTGAAGGTAGGCAGCACCGCTGTCAGGTGCTAAGGAGCGCTGCTCCAACCGCAGTCCCCCACCAAAGGGTAGGCGGTACAGGCCCATGGTGCGCCTTATGGGATGCCCCTCCCGTGGGGGGGGGGGGGGCTCTGGTGCATATCTTTACTATATGGTTGTGTTATGATCCCTTTTGAATTGATTGCACTGGTTTCTTTTGCCGGCGCCGCACGCTTGTACTACGCTCTGCGGTCGGCGGCGACATCGCCTCAGGCGCTGCTGCGCCATCATTGGCTGGCCTTGTCAAGTGGGTGCGTTTTTGTGCATTTCAGGGGGGCGGGCCTTGCGGCTGACTCGTTCTACATCACTGTCTCTGCAGCCCGCCCCTCGAGGTATATGCGGGCGCCATTTTAGCTCTCTGCTGTGTGTGGCTGGGGTTTCCCTATCGCCGTCCATAAGTGCCCCTGCGGGCTGATTTATTTTGTAATTCTCTGTCTTGCATATTGCTTTTGGGATCTTTTTGCTTATGTCTTGCAGGCGAGTCAAACTTTGTGGTTTCTCCCGGTCCTATACCCTCTATTTAGTGTTAACTCTTATTGGAGGGCTATTTTTTTTCCTCTGCCTCCCACTTCCCTAGCGGGTTATTGGGGCATCCCGGGTTGCTATTATTAGCGTCAATCCCTATTGGCCTGTTGTGCCGTGATAATCACCATATGGAGGCTTCTCAGGATATTGTGCTCGGGGTTCCTTCGGGACAAGCCCGGCTGTGCGTGGCGTGTGGGGTATCCCGTCGGTGACGACGTCAGGGTTTGTGTACCCTGCGCCCAGCAGACGCTTGCGCTGCAGTCTGGGTTACCTGCGGCTGGGCCTAGTGTTGCGCCCCTTCTGGCTTCGCCTACCCCCCCACACTTACACCTGACTCCCAGTGAGGTGCATACCAGTGGGAAGTCTCAACCTGATTTGGCTGCCTGGGTAGCCAGCATTGAAAGGCATATTGCCGGGTCTGGTCCGCGTAAGGCTCCTCCTAAGCGGCGGCATCTGGCACCCGGTGTTACTCTCTTTCCTGTGGAAGCTGAGGAGTTTTTTTATATTACTGGATATACCCCCCTCGAAGAGGGGGCATAATTCTCTGATTCAGAATCATCTGAGGATCAGCCTAGGGGTTATGCTGAGTCTGGGTCTGACCCATGGGCTTCAGATGATACTGACAGACTTTTGGCTCACATTTTTGAAGTGCTCTGTATCTCTCCTCCTGCCGTGGCCCCGCAGCAGCAGGGGGAGCTGTTTCATACTGTTAAACCACGCTTGGAGTTTCCTGAACAAACTCATTTTAATAATCTGGTGCTCAAAGAGTGGGAACGGCCTAGCAGGCTTCCCGGGGTACCAAAGAGTTGGGATAAGAGGTATCCCTTTCCCACTGAGATGGTTAAACGTTGGTCATGTCTTCCCGAGGTGGATGCACCAGTTCTGGGGTTGTCTAACACATCCGTCATGCATTCCCCTGACTCTACTACACTGAGGGATGGGGAGGACAGGCGCATTGATCAGCTGGCTTGCCATGCCTTTGCCTGTGTGGGGACCGCGCTTCGTCCGGTCTGTGCCTCTGCCATTACGGCTGTTGCTATTAAAAGCCTGCTCAGGGGTCTCTTAGACCTGATGATGCAGGTAGTGAAGAGTATAGAGCTCTTCTGCGTTGTGAGGAATTTGTTGCATATGTTCTCTCTGCCCTGGATGATACCATTAGAATGTGTGGCAGGGCATCTGCCTTGTTATACGCCGCTCGGTCTGGCTGCGCCAGTGGGCAGCTGACAACGCTGTTAAGAAGGCTCTCACTGGGTTTCCCTTCAAGGGGCTGTGCCTCTTTGGGGAACGTTTTGGACTTGTTTGCTAAGGGAGGCAAGTTGCCTCGGCGTAGAAGGCAGCCCCGGTCCTTTCAGGGTTCAGGTGCCTTTTCTCCTTCCTTCAGGGGCTCCAGAATTGGACGGGGAGCTTCCTTTGCTGGGGCCCGTGGAGATTTTTGGGGCAGGGGCAGAGGACGTGGCTGCCCTGGCCCCTCCTGGGGTCCCAAGCCCCCTCAGGCATGAAGGGGCACCCACACCCATCCGGGTGGGGGATCGGCTTCGGCTCTTGGTTCATGTCTGGAGGCGTCATGTCTCAGACCGGTGGATTCAGGAGGCAGTATCCTCCGGTTACAAGATAGAATTTGCAGCCTGGCCGCCCCCAAGATTCATCAAATCTCGGTTAGCTCAAAACCCCCTGTCAGCTCAGGGTCTGTCCCTGGCTGTCCAAGGCCTTCTGGAACTAGGTGTCATCTGCCGGGTGCTTTTGAGGGAAAGGGGCAAAGGCTATTATTCCAATCTTTTCATTGTTCCCAAAAAAGATGGGTCCATCAGACCCATCCTGGATTTGAAGCTCCTCAACAAATTTGTCAGATTCAGACACTTTCGCATGGAGACTCTGCGTTCAGCTGTGACTTTCCTACGCCCAGGGGACTTCATGACCTCTGTAGACATCAAGGATGCTTACCTTCACGTACCTATCTTTCCAGGTCATCAGAGGTTCCTCAGGTTCGCTCTGGAGGATCAGCACTACCAATTTGTGGCCTTGCCCCTCGGCTCCCAGAGTATTCACCAAGGTGCTGGCAGTAGTGATGGCTCTGCTGAGATCTCGGGGCATTCGCATTCTTCCCTACTTGGGCGACATGCTTATCGCTTCTCAGTCCTTCCATCAGGCAGAGCTGGACACTCAGCGGGTGGTGTCTACACTGGAGTCATTCGGCTGGGTGATCAACCACCCCAAATCTTCCCTGTCTCCTTCCATGGTGAAGTCTTTTCTGGGCATGATTCTGGATTCATCTTAGGTCAAGATCTTTCTTCGTCAGCAGAAGGAAGAGAAAGCTCAGTTCCTTCTGTCTTGTCCTCATCCATCCATCAGGCAGGGAATGCAGCTGGTGGGCCTGATGGTGTCCTGCTTCGAGGCGGTTCCATATGCTCAGTTCCACATGAGGCCTCTTCAGCTTCACCTCTTGTTGGTATGGGATCGGGACCCTGTGTCCTTGGATCAGGTGTTTGTCCTGTCCCCTCTGGTCAGGTGGTCTTTATCGTGGTGGCTGGACACAAGGAACCTGCTGGGGGGGCAGGTCCTTTCTGGCCCCCTGCTGGGAGACTGTCACCACAAATGCCAGTCTTGACAGGTTGGGGGGGATTTTGGAAGTCCCTGGAATTCCAGGGTCAGTGGGGCCCTCAGGAGGCCCATGCCCCTATCAACATTCTGGAATTGAGGGCGATCAGGTTGGTTCTCGCCCACTTAACCCCACACCTGCGGGGTCGGGCTGTTCAGGTCCGCTCGGACAACCGGACAGTGGTTGCCTACATCAATCATCAGGGAGGGACCCGGAGCAAGAGGGCCCTCAAGAAAGTGTCCCTGATATTGTCCTGGGCGGAGGAGAGTGTTCCCTGCATCTCAGCTGTGTACATCCTGGGGGGTGGAGAATCTGGAGGCAGACTCACTGAGCAGGGGGACCTCTCGTCTGGGAGAATGGTCCCTCAGCAGCAGGGTGTTTTGCTCCCTGTGCCACCACTGGGGTCAGCCGGATGTGGATCTGTTTGCGTCCCGTCACAAGCTTCCAGTCTTTGTCTCTCTGTCCCGGGATCCTCTGGCCTTGGCCATGGATGCCCTGGCAATGTCTTGGAAGGGGTTTCAGCTCCTGTATGTGCTTCCCCCTTTTCCCCTGCTGGGCAGGGTACTGCGCAAGATAGCTCAGGAAAGGGTGCCAGCCATACTGGTGGACCCTGTTGGCCAAGAAGAGTGTGGTTCGCAGACACCGTGCAGCTGGCAATAGATCATTACGCCCTGCCCTTGGTTCCAGATCTGCTCACTCAGCGGCACCTATGCCACCCCAATTTACAAACGCTGGCTTTGATGGCCTGGCGGCTGAAACCTCCATCTTGATGGAAAAAAGGCTGCCTGCCTCGGTTGTAAATACTATGATCTACTACAGGGTTTGGCGTACTTACATTGAGTCGTGCGGGTCTAACTCGCTTCCCTGTCGTGTATTTTCTATTCCTAGGATTCTAGAGTTTCTGCAACATGGTTTGGATCTGGGTCTTCAGCTCAGTATTCTGAAAGGTCATGTTTCTGCCTTGGCTATTTTTTTCCAAAGATACTTCGCTCAGCATCCCCTGGTCAAGACCTTCTTCCAGGGGGTTACTCAGTGTGTCCCCCACGTAAGCCTATGTTACCAGTCTGGGACTTGAACTTGGTCTTATCTGTTGTCCTTTGTCCATTCTTATGCTTAAAGTGGTCTTTTTGGTGGCCATCACTTCTGTGAGGCGTGTTTCTGAGTTGGCGGTGCTTTCCATCAAGTCTCCTTACTTTGAGAGACACCAGGACAAGGTGGTGTTTCGTTTTAAGCCAGATCTTCTGCTTAAGGTTGTTTCTACCTTTCATCTCAATCAGGACCTTGTTTTGCCTTCTCTGTGTCCTAATCCTAGTAATTCTAAGGAGAGGGTTCTACACTCTCTGGATGTGGTCAGGAACTTGAAGTTCTATTTGGTGGCTACTGAATCCTTCAGGAAGACTGATGCTCTTTGTGCTCCCGTCTGGACCTAAGAAGGATCTGGCTCTGGCTAAGTCCACTATCAGCCAGTGGATCAGTCAGGCTGTGATACAGGCCTACTCTGCTAAGGGGAAGGAGCCTCCCTTCCGCCTTACTGCTCATTCTACTCGTGCTATTGGTGCCTCTTGGGCCTTTCAGCACCAAGCTTCTGTTGAACAAGTTTGCAAGGCCGCCACTTGGTCTTCTGTTCATACATTTTCAAGTTCTACAAGGTTGATGTTAAGGCCTCAGCTGATGCTGCTTTTGGCCGAAAGGTTCTGCTGGCGGCAGTGGTTTAAACTGTCTGCTGTTACTTTTGGGGATCCCACCCTACCTTACAGACACTGCTATTGGATGTCCCAAGAGTAAGGGATATCTTCTGGAACCGGACGTGCTGTATACTTAGAATACAATTCTGTGATTACTCACCTGTAGAATTGGTATTATATGTATACAGCATGTCCTGTTCCACCCACCCTTGTTATCATTTTTCTTAGTTACCTCTTTATGGTGATTGTTTAATTTTTTATAATGGTTATAGTTCTCCCGGTTTGATTTAACTGCTTTTCAATACTGGGGAATTTGTGGGAGGTCCCTGGTATATATGGGGCCGGGAGGAGCCACTTTTCTGTCTCTGCAGTCCAGCTCCATCTACTGGATGTATAACCCAAGAGTAAGGAATATCTTCTGGAACAGGACGTGTTGTATACATATAATACCAATTCTACAGGTGAGTAATCACAGAATTGTATTTTTTTTTTCTCCTCGATGGGGCTTCCCTATTTGAGGTATTTCCCTGTGTGAAATCTCCAGGGAACAATGTTCTGGACTGTGGAACAGTGATCCCACAGAGCATGTGTGGGCTGCATCCCAGCTATGCCTCTACCTGGGGTGATTTCTGCTATCTGAATGGCTGGCACAGTTATGCAGAGGAGAGGAGCTTGCCAGCAGCTCTGTTGTCAGAGTGGTTAGCAGTAGCTGAATGGAGCGGAGTGGGCTGTCCACCTGTGCATGCATCGTGGGATCACAGGACAGGTCAGTAAATGTACAAATCCCTGGCTATACAAACCATGTGCTATCCAGAGTTGGGATTCCTGGGTGGAGAACAACTCCAGGGAGTAAGAAAATCATGGGTTTTGGTCAATTTTAAAGAAGAAAGTCCTTCCTGGAATCATTTAGATACGGATTTCCTCATTCCTAAGGCATCACTATTTCGGGGGACCCACTGTTTATAAGCCCTGGTATCGGTGAGTAAATTAACGTAGCCAGTGATCCCACGGTGCATTCCTGGGCCACATTCCAGGTACCCCTCTACCTGAGATGATTTATGACATCTGAATGGCTGTTGTGGTCATGTGGAGGAGCAGGAGCGTTGAGTGGCCTCAGCTTGCCAGCAGCTCTCCTGTCTGAGGGGTTAGCAGAAGCTAAATAGATCAGAGAATGCTGCCCAGGCATGCATGCATTGTGGGATCACTGGACAGGTCACTTAATGTGCTGATCCCTGGGGATACACACAGAGGGCCCTGGTGGAGAGAATCAACATCGCGGATGTGAAGATCCTGGATATTGTTCCTCTGTTCCACCCATTTAGGGCAAAATTTGTGTTGGACCACTTTAAATATACTCTGCCTGAAAGATATTGCCTTATTTCTTTACTATATATTTATTTAAATGGTTAATGCAGTACAACGCATTGCTGCTCACAGACCCCTGATGTGTGACTTGTGGGCTGCCTGAGGTTAATGAAGGGAAGTGGGCCAGCTTATCCACACTTGGTTTGCCAGCCTCACCAGACAGAAGATACAGACATGTAAACCAGCACACAACACATCTTCACCCAACGATTGTGGTTAGGGGCAGGGATATTGGCTGATGGGGAGCAAGTTGCTGTGTCACACATGCTGTGGTTATGGAATTGGCCCAATGGTGGAAGGACTTAAACATAAAACTTATAAGTAGAGACTTAGCTAGGGGCCTGATTTAAGAAAAGCTAGCGACATGTAGCATTGTGTGTTTTTCTTCAGCACCACCAGCAAGTCATATTTATGATGCACAAAATGTTTAGTGCCATGTAGGGTTCCATGTATCAAGAGCGCTGTGTTCCTGACAGCACCACATTACATCAAGCGCTCAGTGACGTTCTCCCATAGACTTCAATTAGCCATCCCAGTTATGGTATTTTTCAGTGACTTCTAGTTAGCATTTTCATTTTTGTGCCCATTCCACACGGAATCCCTGGCCTGTTCTTTATTTACTGTACTTAGGTTATCCACGGCAAACTTGTGTTTTCATGCCTGCCAATCGTGTCATTTGTGTGTCACCGATGTCATTCCATGCGTTTTCGCTTTGTCACTGTGCTGCCATCCTTTTTAAAAGCCTTTTTTTGCCATTGCACCTGGCGCTGTATGGCTAAGAGTCATGGTTTTAGAGCGCCAGTGCTGGCCCTGTGGTTTTACCTGTTTAATGCGGACGAACACTAGCAGCGCCATCTGCCTGTGGCTGAGGCACTAATAGCATCTCTTGGCAGGTGGTCAAGTGGCGCGAGTAATAAATTGGGCTTTAAAGTGGACCAAATAGCCAAAATAAAAAAAAGCCCAGAGGAGTTCCCTTTTCAGCACAGATCCAGATGCTCCCGCAGCACAAAGCTGACTAATGTTAACTGTGCGGCTGCCTTTTCTTAGCTGCTTCTGGGTTTATGTAGTGCGATAAACCATGCTGCGTGAACCAATATGACGCTGTGCAGTCCCCAGCTTCTTTCCTCAAGGTTCCCCACCGCAATGTCGCCGCAGCTCCCGCTAACCTTATCGCTGAAGGATTGTGGGATACATGCTCCTGGGTGTAGCAAGATGGCGGTGTAGAAGCAGGGAGCTGGTGGCTGGGTACAGTGAGTAGCTCATGCGGTTTGCATGTAGAGTTAAAAACAACATACAATTTTAGACTTTTAGCCCACTTTAACTATGTGAAAGTACTGAATAAAGTTCAGGAGGGAGGTGTTTAAAAGAAGAAACCTAATGATAGAACAAACATACCTTCCAACTTTTCAGGGTGGGAAAGAGGGACGTTTGTTAAATTAGGCCATACTCCCTCATTGATTGATGGATAGGAGATAGGGTGTAATAGTTACAACAATATAAACACTTTGAATAGGCAAATTAATAATTTATTGATGTTACGCCTCAAAGAGGGACAAATTGGAATGAGGGACACGGACTCAAAAGAGGGACAGTCCCTCCAAATCAGGGTCACTTGGAAGGTATGGAACAAGGCACAACCTGAAGCTAGTCGGAGGTAAGTTTGGCGCAGCTTTAGAAAATATTTTAATGAAAGAGTAGTTAATGCTGGGAACAAACTCCCAGCAGAGGTAGTTGAAAAAATATCTAAATATAATATACATGCCTGGGATAAGCATAAGCATAACCCTAATATAAGAGAACATACACACATAAGGGCAGACTTGATTCTGATGTTAAAGTGCACCAATCAATGCTGGCCCTGTAAGTCTAAAAAACTCCAGGGCCAGTCAACTAAGGCGTTTATTCATCAAGGGATAGTGGCAGGTATTGCCTCGTAGCGGCAGACAGCGTCTGGTGAACGCAGGGCGCTGTACGCAATACCACATTTATGAAGACGATTCTGGTGAGCGACTCTAACAGCGCCATGTAGCATACAATTCATCATTCAGCGTATAGCACTGACACTGTGGCTTCCAGAGCGCCAGGTATTACCTGTCGCTACCTGTCGCTCTCCCATAATTTCAATGGACGTGTTTTTTCTACTGTTTAAACAGGGATTTTTGTATTTACATTTTTTTCTCTCAAATAATTGTGTCACCTCTCCTGGCCTAGAAAGAGTCATATATTTTTATGCAGAATTGTCATTACAGGTCTGGCACTAAAGCGTTAATGTCACAATGTTACAACAATGTAATTCCATGTGTTATCGCTTTGTTACTGGTGGATATGTGTTAAAAAACAGACTTTATTCACACAGTGTGTGGCTCTCTATGCTATAGCGACCAGATCCAGAGCGCCGACGCTGTGTGTGTCCATTTTTTTTGTTAAATATGGTATGAGATGCTGAGAGTCGGTCGCAATGAGCTGGTGCTACCGTTCGCTCCCTGCAACGCTGTACTGGTGTTAGAACGCCCCAACATACATCTCATTCATCAATGCCAGCCAGTGAGGGCTCTGTTACAGCGAGCTGATCACAGCGTATACTAGCGGTCGCTCTTAGCCCCTGTGTACAGACACTCATCTGCCGATACCTGGCGCTAGTCATGAATCAGCCTCCCCCTTGGGGATAGGCCTACTGCTTCTTCTTCTGTGTTTCCTGTTGATCTGTGTGGATGAATGAGAACTTACACACAAAATAATGTTGCACCATATATAAGCTTGATGACATTTGTTTCACCAAACTCTTGTTTTGAATGTGGCTCACATCACGCCTTCTCTCAGTGGTGGAAGGGGCTCTCACGGTGAGAAAGAGGGACAATGTTTACATTGAGGGATGGATAGGAGAAAGGTTGTAACAGTTACAACAATATAAACACTTGGAATAAGCAAAACTAATCATTTATTGATGCAGATCTGCATGTTACACCTAAAAGAGGGGTAAAGGAGAACAACAAGGGAACCTAAACTCAAAAGAGGGACACTTGGCAGCTATGAGACAGGCTAATGCATACCTTCCAACAGGCAAATGAATCATTATTACCTCAAAGAGGGACAAATGAGAATAAGGGAGGGGGGTATGGACTCAAATAAGGGACAGTTGGAAGGGTTTGTAAAATACTAGCTGCAGCTGTTTTTATTAAGCACAAAGGGGCCTGTAGGGTTTTTCCTGGTCAAGTTGTTGCATAATTAACTATGAAGTGAGAAACCAGCAGCAGAGCCCTCTTGCCCATAACAAACATGGCAGCCGCGGTATAGTGACGTGTCGGTTTGACCTGCCACACCCACAGCTGACGGAGTGAAAGCGTCACTTCCATGTGCAGCCCTTCCTTTTCTCCCTAGTTGGGCCGCCGTGCGGGTGCGTATGGCGGAGGGTGGCCATGTGTAGGGGTGTGAGGCGCGGGCTCTGGGTCTCGGGCGGGGGTCAGGCTGCTGTGTGTGTGAGGCGGTAATGCAGGGACTGTGTCAGGAGTGTCCGGCCTGTGCTCCAGCGCACACCGCGGCTGCGGCCTTCCACATGGTGCCGGCCTGTAGTGCGGCACTACTCACATAGGCTCTGTGGTAGGAAGCCATTAGAGGGCCGCTTCTCCTCACGCTTCTCACCCTTTACTATGTTCTCATATAGGGACTGTGTAGCGTGTAGAAGAACCTTGGCTCTCCCGATCAGCGCATGCGCTTGCCAAACTTTGATAAGTCGAGGCAGCTGGATTTGATGTAATGCTTAAACCTTTTCCTGTCATTCAGCTTTTTTTGTTTGATAACGAATAATCTAGATACATTGTAAATGGAACTCGAGGTTTTCGGTCGTGTAGGGCTCCCCCGTCCCCCCCCTATAGCAAATGCTGCCTAACCCCCTGCCCAAGCCGTGTACTCGCCAACTGCCATCCTCCAGCAGCAGCCGATCAGAACTGACCTGCCCAAGTAAGGGATTCTAAATGCCTCATTTTATACAGCAGTGCATGGCATGTACTTGTCTGGGATTAGGCAGATTAACGGATTTTGATCAGTCTTAAAGTGCAGCTTTAGGGCTGATTCAGCCCTTTGAAAGCTTGTTCTCACTTTTTTGTGAGAATTTCTTTTAGAATGATTTTTTTTCCTTGCAGTTCACAATTAGCTTTTTAAAATGGAGCAAAAACCCAGCTGGATTGAGCTGGATTGGCCTGGGTAATCTATAACATTCCCAGGCTGACCCATTCCCTCCCTGTGGGGCATCCACAATCGGGATGCCCCTCTATGTGAAACCCCCGTGTTGCCTGTAACACTTATCTTAATCCTGGTCCAACGGTGCATGCACGGGCCACATCCCTACTACCCCTGTAGCAGGATGCGAGCCTGTGCTGGCCGTGTGTGAATGCTCAGACGTGCATAGCTCAGTGGCTCCGAGTGCGCTGATTGGAAGAGCAGCTGTGCATGCGCGGATCAGGTGAGTTAATGCGCGATCTCTGGGGGGTTTCTCACAGTGGGACACCCCGATCGGAGTGGACCAAAACCCAGGATAGTCAAAATCCTGGGTTTTGGTTCACTTTAACTGTGCAGATTATTTACAGTGGACCAAAACCCAGAATTTTGACTATCCTGGGTCTTGGTTCTTGCTCCGGCACCCGCAGTTTGAACCCCCCCCCCCCCCCCAGGTCACCTGAACAAACTCCTCTTCCCGGTCCTACGAAGCATGTGCAGATGCTTGTCCATTCAGTGCGCTCGGATGGTGCGCTGACGGGCGCATCCCCTGCTACCCTTTAACAAGGAACATGCCTGCACCGGCCATTCACAAATGCCTGGTGCGGGTATTCACCCTGCTAAAGGGATAGCGGGGATGCGGCTGCACGCGCATGCTCCATTGGACCGTGAATGAAGGTGAGTTATCGGGCGACCCCCCCCCCCCATCCCGATCGGGGTGTCCTGAGGGGAGCAATGTCTGGCCTGGAGTCTCATAGACTCCAGGGTGGATTTTGGTCCTCTTTTAAACATTCGCACAGCAACAAATTGTGCTGTTTTGCAACAAGGCAACTTAAACAAAAAATTCTATGTAATGTATACCAGTAAGGATTCAGTTTGGTTTATCCCGTTTGCAGCTTGATATACAATAGGATTCACCAAGGGCATGCATGTTGACCATAGTCATTCCACCTAATGGCTTTTCATATTTTGTTCACAGGAAACCAGGAAGGCGCCAAAATGCAGATCTTTGTAAAAACCCTGACTGGGAAGACCATCACCCTAGAGGTCGAGCCAGTGACACCATTGAAAATGTCAAAGCCAAGATTCAGGACAAGGAAGGTAAGGAACATGACATTTAGAATTATAGCCCCTCTTGCCAGCCGGCGTAAGTGTTCTGTTGGATGATCCACTTTCAGCTTATTCAATACAAGCAGCAATGAACACTTCAGTGCTCATATATATCAGTCTCATATTGGCAAATTTTAATTTTCATGTTCTCTGCTCCAGTTTGTACTGACCTCCAAATTCATCTAATTGTCTTATCACTTTCTGAGCTGATCAAAATATACTAAATGTATTGATCTACATTGTTAGGTCCTGATAACACTAATGTGTTGGCTTCTGTCTATTGCAAAAAGGCTTAGTCATATTAGGTAGTCCAATTTCTGTATCTTGATGTATGCTGTAGTGAGCAGGGTGCAAATGTGTGCCTGCCGGACGACCAATCAAAATGCTGCCAGTAGAGTAGGCACAGGGCACATTTTGATGTGTTGGCGTGTGTGGTGAGATGCAGGCAAAATATGGTCCAGGTAGAAGCAAAGCTTTACCGGAGACATGCTCTGCCATTTTCAGGTCAGGTGTGAATGCATTGTACAGAATACACAGGATCTGAATGTTCCCTCCTATGGTGGTATGATTAAGGGCTGGTGACAGCCTGAAACGCGTTACCTGGTCCCGATGGTGGAGGGGAGCACTTTCTGACTTACAAGACGTTTGATGGCTGTGTGATTACAATTGGATTTACCCTCATTTTAAGCTAAAGTTTTAACCCTTTTCAAGCTGCACATTGTAACTGGAACCAATGTGGGGACTTGTTTCAGGAGATCCTGAGGTCCGTGCTATCTAGGTCTGATGGTGAGCTGGTTGTTTGCTTATGTTAACTTAATTGGCTGACAGAGAAGATCTCCTGCTTATCCGCTAAGCTAAGACCAACACTATTGTGTTTTCACTATAAAGTATTGCATATATTAGATGTTTTTAGCCCAACCACACAGCTGCGTGAGTCCTCGGCCACAAACTGGGACCAGTATTGGGCTCCTACCTCCATGATTAGAAAGCTGTAGAGCCACTACTTATGCACCCAGTTTTGGCTCTGACACACAACCATACGGCATATAATTTGCGCTTAATACAATGCATTTAGTTGTCTTTGTCTTTTACTTAAGGAATTCCACCTGATCAACAGCGTCTGATCTTCGCTGGAAAACAGCTTGAGGATGGACGTACTCTGTCTGATTACAATATTCAGAAAGGTATAAAATGTAAACTGCTTTTGCTCTAGATAGACCTAATGTATTGGCTTCCAGGTGACTTAGGCTGGGGGAGAAATGAGAAACTTCTTGTCCCCTGTGACTCCTATGTGTAGGGGCAGGAATTCTTGACAAGCCCAAACCCTTATAAAACGATTCTCCAGCATCTAAAATTAATAGATTTTACGTTTTTAGTCACTTATTATTCTTTCCCCCACTGGGCTGCAACTTCAGAATATGTGCGCCGCCATATTGACTCAGAAGCATCACACTTACTGAGGAGAGTGGGATAAAGTACAGGGGTGCGGGTTATATCTGTGCTTTGCTCAGACAGCAGATCTGGGGTCAGGAGAAGGTCAGCAGTCCCAGAATGCAGAGCAGCACAGTCAGAGGCACTTCCTGTTTGCAGGCAGGATATTTAAAGGCTCATAACATGCAGTAGATGCAGGTAGGATGATTAATGTGAGCAATCTGTATGTACAGGGTGTGGGAAACATATAAGATAGACTCTTATTCAGAGTGAAGGTCCGCTTTAATGGAAATGTTTGCCACTCTATTCCCCTTTCTTCATATGGCACTTGGTTAGGTGAAATTTTGTTATAAGCACTTATAGCCAATTGCTGTCCCTGGTGATGTCATAGCATTCAGCTGCCTGCAGTCCTGTCTGGATCACATCAGGAAGCCCCGCCCCTTGATAGTCCTGGTTTAAAGTGGGACTTTCCCAATTGCTTTTGTCTTTGCATTAGGCTACTAGGTATTAAATGAGAGTTTAGGCCAGGACGTTCTAAGCATTTTTTGCTGAGGTACCTTTGTTCTGATTTTTCCTTTCAGAGTCAACCTTGCATCTTGTGCTTCGTCTGCGTGGTGGCATTATTGAGCCTTCCCTCAGACAGCTTGCCCAGAAGTACAACTGCGATAAGATGATTTGCCGCAAGTAAGTATTCTGAGATGTTAGAAGTGTTCTGTACAGAACAAATGTTTCTGTGATGCTTGCATAGTCCAGGCTGTGGCAATCTTGGCATACCTCTAGCTAGACATGCACCCACACTGATGGGAATGGGCACCTAGCTAGAGGCTGGCTATGCAGGCAGCTTTGATGCACTGAGCTCAAGTGTTAATTGGCTGAGCAGCCTGCACATGTGACATGGGTACAAAGAAAATGTGTCCCTTGGGTATAAACACAGTATTACATCCCCAATCTGGATGCCCTGCTAAAGGAACAAGTCTAGCTCTGCAGTCGGGGAGCTGAATGAAGCGGGCCAGCATCCCTGCTCGGGTCCTGCTGTTGGCATGCCCCACCATTTAGAAAGACCTGGAGGTGCAGGTGAGTGAAATGAGTGATTCAGGGATTTCACGCAACAGGGCATCCAAATTCAGGATGCCCCGGGGAGTGGGACTCAGAAGTTCGTCTTTAAGAGTAACTGGCTGCTGATTGGTCAATCCTGCTGGATAGATTTTGTATATTATGCTGTTCGTGACTTAGTGGTTTAAGAGAAGCGATTTTGGTTGTGTAAGCTACATTAGCCCAACCTAGAAAATGTCATTTGCCTCTGCTTATCTAGTGTAATTCCCCCCCCCCCCCCCATGGTATATTTGCAGGGCTTACACTCAGAAATAAGTGAGTGCCAGACCCTGACATATCCGCTGCAGAGGAGAAAACCTTAGTTTCTTTTGGCTTGGACACTTTTGAACCAAAACCCACAATAGATTATGGGCTGTGTGCCCCTAGATTTGTACAGTAGTCTAAATAAAAATGTAGTAAGTCTTATGTTTTTGTTGCAGGTGCTATGCTAGGCTCCATCCTCGTGCTGTTAACTGCCGCAAGAAGAAATGTGGACACACAAACAATCTGCGTCCTAAGAAGAAGCTCAAATAAGCTGAACTGCTTTATCAACTGTATTTGACGTTTGAACAATAAATATGTCAAAGAACTTTGTCTCTCTTCCAACCCTTTTCATTGAACTCCTTTGGCATAGCAAATCCTGTCTTTTCCTGAGAACAAAATATTCAGCTCTATAGTTACTCTCTACGTTTATAAAGGTACTCTAAATAAAGGGTGCTGTCAGGAGTAGCTATTGGAGCCTGAAATTGGGAGGGCCAGTAAAAGTTTTAATTGGACCTCGGGGGCTGGAGTTTTAATCTTTGCTCTGTGGAGAGAAATGGCTTTTCTGATGTCCCAGTGCTATTCTTTCACCAGGATGAGTTTATTATGTTTTTCACCCCATAAGACACACCTAGGATTTGGAGGAGGAAAATAAAGAAAAATATTCTAAACCGCATGTGCTAAAACACCTTATTACAGGCAGTATTGCACCCCCATCCCATTCCCCATGGGCAGTGTGGCATTTGCTCCCTATAGCATGGCATTTCCTCCTATCCAGTTATTCATTGACATAACCCCCCCCCCAAAAAAAATACTTCCAGTGCCACCACTATTTGTGTCATCGTGCAGTGAGCGCGAGATTTGTGTAAGTACACTTTCTTTTTTTTACATTCCCCACCCCACTTGTGCGTCTTACAGGGCGAAGGATAATAGTATATTAGTCTCATGCGCGGTGCTTCCTCTGCCATGTATGGGTTGCTTGAGTCCAAAGCTCAGGTGAGAGGACAGCACAGGAGTGGCTGCTAGTAGTACTTGGTAAGCCTTGTGTTGCAATTGCGGGTCTGCTGATATCTGTCCTCTTCTAGGTAATACAAGGTTAAGGTGCTGAGCTCTTCTAGTAGATTATTTTTTAGTATGTATTTTATGGAAGATGTTTTCACTGACTGAATTCTGCTGCTATCAGCAACTGTACATTAAGATTGACGAGTGAGCTCTGTACATCCAGAATACTTCCTCACCCCTGCAGCAGTCCTATAATGCTCATCTTTCATTGATGGGTATTGCTAGTTTGTCTGCCAAATGCTTATTTTGGATATCGGTATTAGTAACTGCTCCTAAATAAGTCCCCCCAGCAATGTTCATTGAGGGCCTGGAGTCCTGCTCCACAGTGGAATGGGGAGACAGTCATGTGCCAGTTAGCGGTCACTTTAAGTCCTGTTTTGTGGATCTATAGCTCTGAGCACAAATTACTCCAACAGTTGGAGTTCTGCAAGACCTGGCCAGTTTGGCCCTTCGGGGTGGAGTTTGACACACCTGTGCTTTAGGTGATCATTGTGGGTACATCATACATAGAAATTCAGTTACTGCACGCTTGGCCTTTGCTGCAGCTATAATGGGTTCAGTTTCCTAGACATAGATCAAACTGTTCCCCTGCACAATGGTCATGCTGGAATTTATTGGCTCAGCACTTAATAGGAGAGTGACATGACCCAGCTATATGGGGCCCCATGAGGGAGACCACTGGGGGTGGTGGTTCTCTTTAAGAACTGCCAGGGGCAGATTGGGCTAAACGGCCCTGGACTTTTTTGGTCACACTGGCCCTTCTGCAGTATGTCAGGCCCAAATCGCCCCCTAACCAGCAGTGCAGCATTCCCTCTAAATCACCCAGCAGGGTATCCCCCCCCAAAATCACCCTATAACAAGCAGTGTGGCAGAGTATCCCCCCATCTATCACAAGCAGTGTGGCAGAGTATCCCCCCATCTATCACAAGCAGTGTGGCAGAGTATCCCCCCATCTATCACAAGCAGTGTGGCAGAGTATCCCCCCATCTATCACAAGCAGTGTGGCAGAGTATCCCCCCATCTATCACAAGCAGTGTGGCAGAGTATCCCCCCATCTATCACAAGCAGTGTGGCAGAGTATCCCCCCATCTATCACAAGCAGTGTGGCAGAGTATCCCCCCATCTATCACAAGCAGTGTGGCAGAGTATCCCCCCATCTATCACAAGCAGTGTGGCAGAGTATCCCCCCATCTATCACAAGCAGTGTGGCAGAGTATCCCCCCATCTATCACAAGCAGTGTGGCAGAGTATCCCCCCATCTATCACAAGCAGTGTGGCAGAGTATCCCCCCATCTATCACAAGCAGTGTGGCAGAGTATCCCCCCATCTATCACAAGCAGTGTGGCAGAGTATCCCCCCATCTATCACAAGCAGTGTGGCAGAGTATCCCCCCATCTATCACAAGCAGTGTGGCAGAGTATCCCCCCATCTATCACAAGCAGTGTGGCAGAGTATCCCCCCATCTATCACAAGCAGTGTGGCAGAGTATCCCCCCATCTATCACAAGCAGTGTGGCAGAGTATCCCCCCATCTATCACAAGCAGTGTGGCAGAGTATCCCCCCATCTATCACAAGCAGTGTGGCAGAGTATCCCCCCATCTATCACAAGCAGTGTGGCAGAGTATCCCCCCATCTATCACAAGCAGTGTGGCAGAGTATCCCCCCATCTATCACAAGCAGTGTGGCAGAGTATCCCCCCATCTATCACAAGCAGTGTGGCAGAGTATCCCCCCATCTATCACAAGCAGTGTGGCAGAGTATCCCCCCATCTATCACAAGCAGT
Source organism: Gastrophryne carolinensis (assembly GCA_027917425.1). Lineage (NCBI taxonomy): Eukaryota > Metazoa > Chordata > Amphibia > Anura > Microhylidae > Gastrophryne > Gastrophryne carolinensis. Next base: position 282,308,637 of record CM051234.1, on the reverse strand, counting down.
GTGGCAGAGTATCCCCCCATCTATCACAAGCAGTGTGGCAGAGTATCCCCCCATCTATCACAAGCAGTGTGGCAGAGTATCCCCCCATCTATCACAAGCAGTGTGGCAGAGTATCCCCCCCATCTATCACAAGCAGTGTGGCAGAGTATCCCCCCCATCTATCACAAGCAGTGTGGCAGAGTATCCCCCCCATCTATCACAAGCAGTGTGGCAGAGTATCCCCCCCATCTATCACAAGCAGTGTGGCAGAGTATCCCCCCCATCTATCACAAGCAGTGTGGCAGAGTATCCCCCCCATCTATCACAAGCAGTGTGGCAGAGTATCCCCCCCATCTATCACAAGCAGTGTGGCAGAGTATCCCCCCCATCTATCACAAGCAGTGTGGCAGAGTATCCCCCCCATCTATCACAAGCAGTGTGGCAGAGTATCCCCCCCATCTATCACAAGCAGTGTGGCAGAGTATCCCCCCCATCTATCACAAGCAGTGTGGCAGAGTATCCCCCCCATCTATCACAAGCAGTGTGGCAGAGTATCCCCCCCATCTATCACAAGCAGTGTGGCAGAGTATCCCCCCCATCTATCACAAGCAGTGTGGCAGAGTATCCCCCCCATCTATCACAAGCAGTGTGGCAGAGTATCCCCCCCATCTATCACAAGCAGTGTGGCAGAGTATCCCCCCCATCTATCACAAGCAGTGTGGCAGAGTATCCCCCCCATCTATCACAAGCAGTGTGGCAGAGTATCCCCCCCATCTATCACAAGCAGTGTGGCAGAGTATCCCCCCCATCTATCACAAGCAGTGTGGCAGAGTATCCCCCCCATCTATCACAAGCAGTGTGGCAGAGTATCCCCCCCATCTATCACAAGCAGTGTGGCAGAGTATCCCCCCCATCTATCACAAGCAGTGTGGCAGAGTATCCCCCCCATCTATCACAAGCAGTGTGGCAGAGTATCCCCCCCATCTATCACAAGCAGTGTGGCAGAGTATCCCCCCCATCTATCACAAGCAGTGTGGCAGAGTATCCCCCCCATCTATCACAAGCAGTGTGGCAGAGTATCCCCCCCATCTATCACAAGCAGTGTGGCAGAGTATCCCCCCCATCTATCACAAGCAGTGTGGCAGAGTATCCCCCCCATCTATCACAAGCAGTGTGGCAGAGTATCCCCCCCATCTATCACAAGCAGTGTGGCAGAGTATCCCCCCCATCTATCACAAGCAGTGTGGCAGAGTATCCCCCCCATCTATCACAAGCAGTGTGGCAGAGTATCCCCCCCATCTATCACAAGCAGTGTGGCAGAGTATCCCCCCCATCTATCACAAGCAGTGTGGCAGAGTATCCCCCCCATCTATCACAAGCAGTGTGGCAGAGTATCCCCCCCATCTATCACAAGCAGTGTGGCAGAGTATCCCCCCCATCTATCACAAGCAGTGTGGCAGAGTATCCCCCCCATCTATCACAAGCAGTGTGGCAGAGTATCCCCCCCATCTATCACAAGCAGTGTGGCAGAGTATCCCCCCCATCTATCACAAGCAGTGTGGCAGAGTATCCCCCCCATCTATCACAAGCAGTGTGGCAGAGTATCCCCCCCATCTATCACAAGCAGTGTGGCAGAGTATCCCCCCCATCTATCACAAGCAGTGTGGCAGAGTATCCCCCCCATCTATCACAAGCAGTGTGGCAGAGTATCCCCCCCATCTATCACAAGCAGTGTGGCAGAGTATCCCCCCCATCTATCACAAGCAGTGTGGCAGAGTATCCCCCCCATCTATCACAAGCAGTGTGGCAGAGTATCCCCCCCATCTATCACAAGCAGTGTGGCAGAGTATCCCCCCCATCTATCACAAGCAGTGTGGCAGAGTATCCCCCCCATCTATCACAAGCAGTGTGGCAGAGTATCCCCCCCATCTATCACAAGCAGTGTGGCAGAGTATCCCCCCCATCTATCACAAGCAGTGTGGCAGAGTATCCCCCCCATCTATCACAAGCAGTGTGGCAGAGTATCCCCCCCATCTATCACAAGCAGTGTGGCAGAGTATCCCCCCCATCTATCACAAGCAGTGTGGCAGAGTATCCCCCCCATCTATCACAAGCAGTGTGGCAGAGTATCCCCCCCATCTATCACAAGCAGTGTGGCAGAGTATCCCCCCCATCTATCACAAGCAGTGTGGCAGAGTATCCCCCCCATCTATCACAAGCAGTGTGGCAGAGTATCCCCCCCATCTATCACAAGCAGTGTGGCAGAGTATCCCCCCCATCTATCACAAGCAGTGTGGCAGAGTATCCCCCCCATCTATCACAAGCAGTGTGGCAGAGTATCCCCCCCATCTATCACAAGCAGTGTGGCAGAGTATCCCCCCCATCTATCACAAGCAGTGTGGCAGAGTATCCCCCCCATCTATCACAAGCAGTGTGGCAGAGTATCCCCCCCATCTATCACAAGCAGTGTGGCAGAGTATCCCCCCCATCTATCACAAGCAGTGTGGCAGAGTATCCCCCCCATCTATCACAAGCAGTGTGGCAGAGTATCCCCCCCATCTATCACAAGCAGTGTGGCAGAGTATCCCCCCCATCTATCACAAGCAGTGTGGCAGAGTATCCCCCCCATCTATCACAAGCAGTGTGGCAGAGTATCCCCCCCATCTATCACAAGCAGTGTGGCAGAGTATCCCCCCCATCTATCACAAGCAGTGTGGCAGAGTATCCCCCCCATCTATCACAAGCAGTGTGGCAGAGTATCCCCCCCATCTATCACAAGCAGTGTGGCAGAGTATCCCCCCCATCTATCACAAGCAGTGTGGCAGAGTATCCCCCCCATCTATCACAAGCAGTGTGGCAGAGTATCCCCCCCATCTATCACAAGCAGTGTGGCAGAGTATCCCCCCCATCTATCACAAGCAGTGTGGCAGAGTATCCCCCCCATCTATCACAAGCAGTGTGGCAGAGTATCCCCCCCATCTATCACAAGCAGTGTGGCAGAGTATCCCCCCCATCTATCACAAGCAGTGTGGCAGAGTATCCCCCCCATCTATCACAAGCAGTGTGGCAGAGTATCCCCCCCATCTATCACAAGCAGTGTGGCAGAGTATCCCCCCCATCTATCACAAGCAGTGTGGCAGAGTATCCCCCCCATCTATCACAAGCAGTGTGGCAGAGTATCCCCCCCATCTATCACAAGCAGTGTGGCAGAGTATCCCCCCCATCTATCACAAGCAGTGTGGCAGAGTATCCCCCCCATCTATCACAAGCAGTGTGGCAGAGTATCCCCCCCATCTATCACAAGCAGTGTGGCAGAGTATCCCCCCCATCTATCACAAGCAGTGTGGCAGAGTATCCCCCCCATCTATCACAAGCAGTGTGGCAGAGTATCCCCCCCATCTATCACAAGCAGTGTGGCAGAGTATCCCCCCCATCTATCACAAGCAGTGTGGCAGAGTATCCCCCCCATCTATCACAAGCAGTGTGGCAGAGTATCCCCCCCATCTATCACAAGCAGTGTGGCAGAGTATCCCCCCCATCTATCACAAGCAGTGTGGCAGAGTATCCCCCCCATCTATCACAAGCAGTGTGGCAGAGTATCCCCCCCATCTATCACAAGCAGTGTGGCAGAGTATCCCCCCCATCTATCACAAGCAGTGTGGCAGAGTATCCCCCCCATCTATCACAAGCAGTGTGGCAGAGTATCCCCCCCATCTATCACAAGCAGTGTGGCAGAGTATCCCCCCCATCTATCACAAGCAGTGTGGCAGAGTATCCCCCCCATCTATCACAAGCAGTGTGGCAGAGTATCCCCCCCATCTATCACAAGCAGTGTGGCAGAGTATCCCCCCCATCTATCACAAGCAGTGTGGCAGAGTATCCCCCCCATCTATCACAAGCAGTGTGGCAGAGTATCCCCCCCATCTATCACAAGCAGTGTGGCAGAGTATCCCCCCCATCTATCACAAGCAGTGTGGCAGAGTATCCCCCCCATCTATCACAAGCAGTGTGGCAGAGTATCCCCCCCATCTATCACAAGCAGTGTGGCAGAGTATCCCCCCCATCTATCACAAGCAGTGTGGCAGAGTATCCCCCCCATCTATCACAAGCAGTGTGGCAGAGTATCCCCCCCATCTATCACAAGCAGTGTGGCAGAGTATCCCCCCCATCTATCACAAGCAGTGTGGCAGAGTATCCCCCCCATCTATCACAAGCAGTGTGGCAGAGTATCCCCCCCATCTATCACAAGCAGTGTGGCAGAGTATCCCCCCCATCTATCACAAGCAGTGTGGCAGAGTATCCCCCCCATCTATCACAAGCAGTGTGGCAGAGTATCCCCCCCATCTATCACAAGCAGTGTGGCAGAGTATCCCCCCCATCTATCACAAGCAGTGTGGCAGAGTATCCCCCCCATCTATCACAAGCAGTGTGGCAGAGTATCCCCCCCATCTATCACAAGCAGTGTGGCAGAGTATCCCCCCCATCTATCACAAGCAGTGTGGCAGAGTATCCCCCCCCATCTATCACAAGCAGTGTGGCAGAGTATCCCCCCCATCTATCACAAGCAGTGTGGCAGAGTATCCCCCCCCATCTATCACAAGCAGTGTGGCAGAGTATCCCCCCCCCACTATCACAAGCAGTGTGGCAGAGTATCCCCCCCCCATATCACAAGCAGTGTGGCAGAGTATCCCCCCCCCATATCACAAGCAGTGTGGCAGAGTATCCCCCCCCCATATCACAAGCAGTGTGGCAGAGTATCCCCCCCCCATATCACAAGCAGTGTGGCAGAGTATCCCCCCCCCATATCACAAGCAGTGTGGCAGAGTATCCCCCCCCCATATCACAAGCAGTGTGGCAGAGTATCCCCCCCCCATATCACAAGCAGTGTGGCAGAGTATCCCCCCCCCATATCACAAGCAGTGTGGCAGAGTATCCCCCCCCCATATCACAAGCAGTGTGGCAGAGTATCCCCCCCCCATATCACAAGCAGTGTGGCAGAGTATCCCCCCCCATATCACAAGCAGTGTGGCAGAGTATCCCCCCCCATCTATCACAAGCAGTGTGGCAGAGTATCCCCCCCCACTATCACAAGCAGTGTGGCAGAGTATCCCCCCCCATCTATCACAAGCAGTGTGGCAGAGTATCCCCCCCATCTATCACAAGCAGTGTGGCAGAGTATCCCCCCCATCTATCACAAGCAGTGTGGCAGAGTATCCCCCCCATCTATCACAAGCAGTGTGGCAGAGTATCCCCCCCCATCTATCACAAGCAGTGTGGCAGAGTATCCCCCCCCATCTATCACAAGCAGTGTGGCAGAGTATCCCCCCCCCATATCACAAGCAGTGTGGCAGAGTATCCCCCCCCCATATCACAAGCAGTGTGGCAGAGTATCCCCCCCCCATATCACAAGCAGTGTGGCAGAGTATCCCCCCCCCATATCACAAGCAGTGTGGCAGAGTATCCCCCCCCCATATCACAAGCAGTGTGGCAGAGTATCCCCCCCCCATATCACAAGCAGTGTGGCAGAGTATCCCCCCCCCATATCACAAGCAGTGTGGCAGAGTATCCCCCCCCCATATCACAAGCAGTGTGGCAGAGTATCCCCCCCCCATATCACAAGCAGTGTGGCAGAGTATCCCCCCCCCATATCACAAGCAGTGTGGCAGAGTATCCCCCCCCCATATCACAAGCAGTGTGGCAGAGTATCCCCCCCCCATATCACAAGCAGTGTGGCAGAGTATCCCCCCCCCATATCACAAGCAGTGTGGCAGAGTATCCCCCCCCCATATCACAAGCAGTGTGGCAGAGTATCCCCCCCCCATATCACAAGCAGTGTGGCAGAGTATCCCCCCCCCATATCACAAGCAGTGTGGCAGAGTATCCCCCCCCCATATCACAAGCAGTGTGGCAGAGTATCCCCCCCCCATATCACAAGCAGTGTGGCAGAGTATCCCCCCCCCATATCACAAGCAGTGTGGCAGAGTATCCCCCCCCCATATCACAAGCAGTGTGGCAGAGTATCCCCCCCCCATATCACAAGCAGTGTGGCAGAGTATCCCCCCCCCATATCACAAGCAGTGTGGCAGAGTATCCCCCCCCCATATCACAAGCAGTGTGGCAGAGTATCCCCCCCCCATATCACAAGCAGTGTGGCAGAGTATCCCCCCCCCATATCACAAGCAGTGTGGCAGAGTATCCCCCCCCCATATCACAAGCAGTGTGGCAGAGTATCCCCCCCCCATATCACAAGCAGTGTGGCAGAGTATCCCCCCCCCATATCACAAGCAGTGTGGCAGAGTATCCCCCCCCCATATCACAAGCAGTGTGGCAGAGTATCCCCCCCCCATATCACAAGCAGTGTGGCAGAGTATCCCCCCCCCATATCACAAGCAGTGTGGCAGAGTATCCCCCCCCCATATCACAAGCAGTGTGGCAGAGTATCCCCCCCCCATATCACAAGCAGTGTGGCAGAGTATCCCCCCCCCATATCACAAGCAGTGTGGCAGAGTATCCCCCCCCCATATCACAAGCAGTGTGGCAGAGTATCCCCCCCCCATATCACAAGCAGTGTGGCAGAGTATCCCCCCCCCATATCACAAGCAGTGTGGCAGAGTATCCCCCCCCCATATCACAAGCAGTGTGGCAGAGTATCCCCCCCCCATATCACAAGCAGTGTGGCAGAGTATCCCCCCCCCATATCACAAGCAGTGTGGCAGAGTATCCCCCCCCCATATCACAAGCAGTGTGGCAGAGTATCCCCCCCCCATATCACAAGCAGTGTGGCAGAGTATCCCCCCCCCATATCACAAGCAGTGTGGCAGAGTATCCCCCCCCCATATCACAAGCAGTGTGGCAGAGTATCCCCCCCCCATATCACAAGCAGTGTGGCAGAGTATCCCCCCCCCATATCACAAGCAGTGTGGCAGAGTATCCCCCCCCCATATCACAAGCAGTGTGGCAGAGTATCCCCCCCCCATATCACAAGCAGTGTGGCAGAGTATCCCCCCCCCATATCACAAGCAGTGTGGCAGAGTATCCCCCCCCCATATCACAAGCAGTGTGGCAGAGTATCCCCCCCCCATATCACAAGCAGTGTGGCAGAGTATCCCCCCCCATATCACAAGCAGTGTGGCAGAGTATCCCCCCCCCATATCACAAGCAGTGTGGCAGAGTATCCCCCCCCCATATCACAAGCAGTGTGGCAGAGTATCCCCCCCCCATATCACAAGCAGTGTGGCAGAGTATCCCCCCCCCATATCACAAGCAGTGTGGCAGAGTATCCCCCCCCCATATCACAAGCAGTGTGGCAGAGTATCCCCCCCCCATATCACAAGCAGTGTGGCAGAGTATCCCCCCCCCATATCACAAGCAGTGTGGCAGAGTATCCCCCCCCCATATCACAAGCAGTGTGGCAGAGTATCCCCCCCCCATATCACAAGCAGTGTGGCAGAGTATCCCCCCCCCCATATCACAAGCAGTGTGGCAGAGTATCCCCCCCCCATATCACAAGCAGTGTGGCAGAGTATCCCCCCCCCATATCACAAGCAGTGTGGCAGAGTATCCCCCCCCCATATCACAAGCAGTGTGGCAGAGTATCCCCCCCCCCATATCACAAGCAGTGTGGCAGAGTATCCCCCCCCCATATCACAAGCAGTGTGGCAGAGTATCCCCCCCCCATATCACAAGCAGTGTGGCAGAGTATCCCCCCCCCATATCACAAGCAGTGTGGCAGAGTATCCCCCCCCCATATCACAAGCAGTGTGGCAGAGTATCCCCCCCCCATATCACAAGCAGTGTGGCAGAGTATCCCCCCCCCATATCACAAGCAGTGTGGCAGAGTATCCCCCCCCCATATCACAAGCAGTGTGGCAGAGTATCCCCCCCCCATATCACAAGCAGTGTGGCAGAGTATCCCCCCCCCATATCACAAGCAGTGTGGCAGAGTATCCCCCCCCCCATATCACAAGCAGTGTGGCAGAGTATCCCCCCCCCATATCACAAGCAGTGTGGCAGAGTATCCCCCCCCCATATCACAAGCAGTGTGGCAGAGTATCCCCCCCCCATATCACAAGCAGTGTGGCAGAGTATCCCCCCCCCATATCACAAGCAGTGTGGCAGAGTATCCCCCCCCCATATCACAAGCAGTGTGGCAGAGTATCCCCCCCCATATCACAAGCAGTGTGGCAGAGTATCCCCCCCCCATATCACAAGCAGTGTGGCAGAGTATCCCCCCCCCATATCACAAGCAGTGTGGCAGAGTATCCCCCCCCCATATCACAAGCAGTGTGGCAGAGTATCCCCCCCCCATATCACAAGCAGTGTGGCAGAGTATCCCCCCCCCATATCACAAGCAGTGTGGCAGAGTATCCCCCCCCATATCACAAGCAGTGTGGCAGAGTATCCCCCCCCCATATCACAAGCAGTGTGGCAGAGTATCCCCCCCCCCATATCACAAGCAGTGTGGCAGAGTATCCCCCCCCCATATCACAAGCAGTGTGGCAGAGTATCCCCCCCCCCATATCACAAGCAGTGTGGCAGAGTATCCCCCCCCCATATCACAAGCAGTGTGGCAGAGTATCCCCCCCCCATATCACAAGCAGTGTGGCAGAGTATCCCCCCCCCCATATCACAAGCAGTGTGGCAGAGTATCCCCCCCCCATATCACAAGCAGTGTGGCAGAGTATCCCCCCCCCCATATCACAAGCAGTGTGGCAGAGTATCCCCCCCCATATCACAAGCAGTGTGGCAGAGTATCCCCCCCCCATATCACAAGCAGTGTGGCAGAGTATCCCCCCCCATATCACAAGCAGTGTGGCAGAGTATCCCCCCCCCATATCACAAGCAGTGTGGCAGAGTATCCCCCCCCCATATCACAAGCAGTGTGGCAGAGTATCCCCCCCCCATATCACAAGCAGTGTGGCAGAGTATCCCCCCCCCATATCACAAGCAGTGTGGCAGAGTATCCCCCCCCCCATATCACAGCAGTGTGGCAGAGTATCCCCCCCCATATCACAAGCAGTGTGGCAGAGTATCCCCCCCCCATATCACAAGCAGTGTCCATATCACAAGCAGTGTGGCAGAGTATCCCCCCCCATATCACAAGCAGTGTGGCAGAGTATCCCCCCCCCCATATCACAAGCAGTGTGGCAGAGTATCCCCCCCCCATATCACAAGCAGTGTGGCAGAGTATCCCCCCCCCATATCACAAGCAGTGTGGCAGAGTATCCCCCCCATATCACAAGCAGTGTGGCAGAGTATCCCCCCCCATATCACAAGCAGTGTGGCAGAGTATCCCCCCCCATATCACAAGCAGTGTGGCAGAGTATCCCCCCCCATATCACAAGCAGTGTGGCAGAGTATCCCCCCCCATATCACAAGCAGTGTGGCAGAGTATCCCCCCCATATCACAAGCAGGTGGCAGAGTATCCCCCCCATATCACAAGCAGTGTGGCAGAGTATCCCCCCCCATATCACAAGCAGGGTGGCAGAGTATCCCCCCCCATATCACAAGCAGGGTGGCAGAGTATCCCCCCCCATATCACAAGCAGTGTGGCAGAGTATCCCCCCCCATATCACAAGCAGTGTGGCAGAGTATCCCCCCCCCATATCACAAGCAGTGTGGCAGAGTATCCCCCCCCATATCACAAGCAGTGTGGCAGAGTATCCCCCCCCATATCACAAGCAGTGTGGCAGAGTATCCCCCCCCATATCACAAGCAGTGTGGCAGAGTATCCCCCCCCATATCACAAGCAGTGTGGCAGAGTATCCCCCCCCATA